>JAMKCH010030793.1:0-97117 GCA_023653785.1 Ophioderma brevispina | reverse complement strand
CGTTTGGCGGCCATCTTGGATCTAAAGAGATTAGTCATATAGGCCTAAAGTTGTTCGATTTAGTTGAAAGGTATCCCAAATGATTCGTCTCATCATGGGAATCAGAAAAATGTACCTTGGCATAGTTGTGATGTTTAGTTACCGAGATATGGTTGAAAATGCGGTAAAGGTCATTGAACTTTTGATTGGTCATTGTCAAACATTGGTCAACCTTTCAAAATGCACGGATCTTGGCAAACTTGGTGTTAAGTTGTTGGTACGAGCATGAGCAATCCAGAAAAGTATAGTTTGCAATATCTAGGACGTTTAGTTAGGTGGTAAAATTTGGTGTAAAGTTACCTCTTCTCAAATTTTCATTGTTTTGTATGAGAATTAGGACGACGATTCGTCTCTTTCCTAAAAGATAAACCACAACGGAATATCCTAAATCATGGAAACTGTACGTTTCCAGACTGCTCGTGCTCATACCAACAATTTGACACTAATGTCGTTTAGATTGTAGTCCAATAATTGTATGATTTGACCCCACACAAATTGCAACAGAAACAATTTTGATGTTAATATCCTCTGAAATAGTCCAAAAATAATATATTAAAAGTCTACCAAAATCAACCTAGTGGAACATGTAGAAATAAGGGGGCAACGTTTGTACAGGGGTAAAAAATTAAATTGTTCGAATTGATGTAAATGATGTACCAATTTATTGGGCTACTCCTAAGGTTTAAAAAAAAGGTATAGTTTGCCCTATCTACGCGTTATAGTTTTAGTACAATAGGCTCATAACAGTTCAAGGTCATCCTGGGTAAAATTCATAGAATGGTCCGATTTTGATCGGACTGGTTATAAACTGTTAAATTTGTCCCACTAGATAAGTAAATGTAAATAGATTCTTTGTTTGAACTTTCTATATAAGAATTACAGAGCTATGACTCGTGACCTTCCATAGACCCTGTAGCCCCCAGTCACATTTTGCGTTCCAATTATGCAACGAATAATAGATGGTGCAACCAGTATATTTTCGGGTTCTGTACCATTAGACGAACAATTTCACACCATTTTTATAACGAACGGATATATCTGAAATTTTACCCCCATTGTGACCTTGAACCTATTTTGACTCAAAACTATTGAACTACAACCTGCAGATATGGCAAACTATACCTTTTTTTTAATCCTGGAAATGTAACGAACACGTTGGCATACTTTTCGACGCGTTTTGAAAATTTGGCCCCTGTACCAATCAAAATTCAATGACCTTTATCACATTTTCATCCATATCTCGGTAACCAAACATCACAAATTGTCAAATGACATATTTTCTGATTCCTTATGATGAGACAAATCATTTTGAGATACCTTTGAAGTAATCGAACCACTTTTTATAACCGATTTCGTTAGATTCAAGATGGCCGCCAAACGGACCCCGTGGGACAATATTTATTTTGGTTGACATCAAAAATCTTAAGGGGAGATGTCCTAGAGTAAGTTTCAAAAAATCACCGTAAGAATTTAGTTTTAAGTGGGGTGCATGGTAACTCATGAAAATCTCCTAGACTAAATCGAATAGCCTAGCCTATACTATTCTCATATGAGTTATCATCAAGGTTATTATGGGAAATATAATATTGTACAATTTAAATTTGGGAAAATTGCTCATCAAAGAGGCACCCTAAATACTTTTGGATATATTTTTATAATTAGTAGGTATTTCATGAATATGAAATGAATAAAATTCAGAATTCATCATATAAGTGGAGACATAAAGATTCAAATTTATTGGTCTCCAAACAGTCATTACAAAATAATAAAAGAATGTTTTTTCAATGTGTCTTTAGAATAATAAAATGGATATATTGGCGCCAGGGTGTTTTTTAAATAAACAATTATACAATACAAGTTATAAGCCCATATCGAGTGCTTTATGGGAAAATTATATTAATCATATAAAAGTGAATTAAAAACACTGGTCTGATCATGCGCTATTTAAAATTCCAGCTAGTGCATAATTGGCTGGCACAGAAGCATATGCATGACAAGGAGCGCCAATTCTTGAAACAACTATGGAAATGTAAAAAAAATTGATTCCTGCCGATTTCAGTTGGTAATTTAAAAACAGGTAATACGCGCGTGGTTGCGGACAGATTTCTGGGCAGAACCCGGGGGGCAGACACAGTGGCGTAAATTTCTTTTTGACATGGGGGTGGGGGTGGTTGATGATAATTGATTGAATGAAACAGTGTTTGTTGACAAGATCAATTACTAGTCATATGTGAGCGAAGCGCGCTTAAAATAACTCTATTCTAAACAAAAAATTGCGCGCAGAAGCGCGGGGAGGGAAGGAAAAAAAAAAACAAAAAATGTACCATTTTTTTTAAAACTAATATGGTAAAATATGAGGGTATTTTTATTAACAATCCTTGCCCGGTATCACACATGAGGTGGGCAGGATTTCGCTTATATGGGAAGCAGAATATGGAACTAAGTTTTTTTTCAGATGAGTTGTCAGCTCGTGAGTTGTCCGCACGGCATCACACTCAGTTAATACAAGTAATAAAAGCAGGTAGGACTACCCAGGATTCACGGATCAGTTTTTTTTTTTTTTTAGTTTGACCATAAAAGATTAAAATTACTGATCTGTAAGAATATGACAAGTTATTCCAAAAATGAGCTAAAATCCGCGGACGCTTTTGCGAGGAGAAGAAGTTTTAGACTGAATTTTGCCGGGAATTAACATTTAAAAGTGGTAAGTAATGTTTATCTGAAATGTGTACATAAATAAATAGTATTAAAAAAAGATGAATAAATTATGTCGATTGAGTGAGAAGCTACCCGATCATTCGATGTATCCCCCCCCCAATCCGCGGTTTAGGCTTATTTCTTAACTTTAATAACCAATGAGAGTGTAAGTTTATTGGTGAACGATTATTGCGTTCTATTGAATCATGGGGAGAAAACAGCATAGGGGGTCGTGTTAGGATTGTATAAACTATTATTAGGTCTCAAGAAAAATTGTGACACTGTTAACACGGTTTAATGTGCCTCGATCTTCCACATAAAAATAGTGGCAAATGGTCTGTTTTTTAATTCGTCATAGAGCTTAAGAAAATGATACAGGTGTGAGGAGATAAAATATCTTATTTAGTCAATCTAGAAGGACCCTTTCCGCCGTGTCCAGCCCCCCCCCCCCCCCCCCCCCCGTGACCGAGCCACCGAGCGCCTCGCGCTTAGGTCAGGGTAGGTCAGTGGGAGAACAAGGGTCCATCTAGATGGATATGTCAGATTTTAGTCGAGATAGTCCGGGGGATGTGCATAGCTAAGAATTAATAGCCACCGTGCTATGAGTTGTAGGATTGTTTAGTCCTTCAATTAGGAAATGAAGTCGAGGGTGACTATCATGCTTAATTAATGTCAAGTCCAATGTGGACTAGGAATACCGTCCATCTCATAAAAGTACAGGACTATTAGTCTTGGATTAATGTCCTGTCAGAGGGGGACGACCAATCCCTATGGGGATTAGTGTCCAAGTCCGAAGGTGGGCGGACTATCAGTGCTTAGGAATTAATGCCTGTCAGGGGTGGACTATCGGTAATCGGAATTACTGTCCAAATCCGAAGTGGGACTAAAGTACTTAGGATTCGGTCCAGGCCGAGGGTGGTCGGACATCACCTAACAGAAGGTGAGAGGGGCCAAACTCCAAATTGAACACTTAAGTGGTGTAGATCTGGGATTTTTGGAGCCTAAATGCGAATAGGTAAAAGATTGGACAGTAATAATTGGTCTCTTCATTGAATGTATAATTTTTTTTTTTTTTTTTTTTTTTTTAAATTTTTAATAATTTAGTTTCGGTACTATTTATGCTACTATTAAATGACCTGTTTATTATAAGTCCAGGGAACTAGAATTAGCGCTGTCAATGTCCAGTGCACTTAAACCCTGACCGTAAATCAAACACGGGGACGGTAATTCCGGTGAAATCATCACTCGGACTAGTAATCGGAACGTTATTACTACGCAAGTCATAATAGTCGACGGCCGAATACCAAAAGTTGCAAAGATGACATTGCTATGTGGATGCGTTTTTGGCGCAAAGGTAAGAATAACCTTTAAACACAACATGAGCCTTGTGACACAAAGGATCTAAATTTAATAAACACAGGTTTATATGATTTGAATCAGATTGGTTCAAGAATTTGATGTCCAAAACAATATTAATGTCTTACATTAAGAATTTATATATATATTACACTTTTAGGGTCCACTAATGTATAGAGTTAAAGTGACTCAGAGTTCCCGAGGAGGGTGCCCTACAATCTAAACAAATCGGTTTCTTTGCATTGATGACACACGCCTTGCCATATACTAATCACTGTGTGAACTAAGCTCAGATCGAAGTTCTTCATTATAGAAAATCAAACTTCGTTATAAAATTCCGGATCCCGGATTTTTTGTTATACAAACGTATATCCTATGGCACGCACACTAAATAAAATGTTTACTACGTCAAAACAAATAACACACCAAAAAAAAAAAAAAAAAAAAAAAAAAAAAAAAAACACAAAAAAAAAAAAAATAGTCAAGTCATATTCCAACTTATGAATTGTGCATTTGAGGTTACATTCTTAGTTTGTGTGACTATTTTTAATTATTAAACCAAAAATTTATAATTGTGACATCTCGAATCAGCCTTTTTAAAGGAACGCGTTGCAGTTCAATGATTGATATGTCCTCACAGCGGAGACGCCAAAGACAGCATGCAATATAATTCCAAAGGTAACAAAATCATGGGCGATTTAAGTCTTGAAGGTAATTTTCAGAAGTTCAAGACGACCGTGCTTTTCCTCGGACGACGACCGACACTAATATTTCTGCGCCCATCCACGTATCGCCACCTAATATACGTCTGTCGTAATTAAATGTCCACTTTTAGGAACACCAATGGAAATCCTTTTCTATCCAAAAACTGAAGATCTCGTGCATCGAAGATGACAGCGGAAAATAGCTTGACACATAGCAGCTCATGTGGTTAATATCAATTGATCCTGATTCTATACTGCCTTGACCTCATAATGAGATCCCCAACTGAACAACTGGCTGGCCAATCTACATCTAAATCTTCCTTATATAAGGATTCACAACTAATTCCCCTATCTATAATAATTAATCATTACAAATCATCATGCATAAACATAACCTTGACACTATCTGACCAATGGCTGTTCACATAAATTACATCATCTTACATAAATAACACATGGGGAAAACCCCCAATTTGCAATTGTTTTGATACCAATGCATAAGCAAGTTGACTCAGTTTCTAAATTACATCTTGGGAAATTCCAATTTACTTCTCAGTGTAAACATCATCTGGTCTGATCTCAGCATAGCACTAGGGGAAATTCCCTATTTTCTTTTCATCATTAAACAAAATACTTTTCATGAGAAACCTTTTCTCAATAAAATGAGAAATAAATATTTTTTCATCACCAAAATGGATGCTAATATAACATTGATTTCATCCAAATTGAAACTGCAGACTTTACCTTGTAATGTTTTGATCAGCACGTCCAACCTTTTTTGTTGTTATCGGCGTTCTTCGGATGTGACTTTTTGGTTGAAGTTTTTTGATTTGACTTTTTGATTTATTTAGTCAACAGAACGTGTCAATTTTAGTTTGTAGTGTTGGCCATCGTACCTTTGAGAAAGCGGCGCGTAAACCAGACGAGCCTCCGGAGAGGGGCAAGCACTCAAGCAAGCTAGTTTCCCCATGTTTTTTCGGTTCGCTTCGGCTCGCCGGGTAGACCATTTTTTTTCTAGACGGTTCAATCTGAAGAGCGGGGAGAAAGGAGGGGGGGGGGGCGATTAGCAGCTTGACATGAGCACCCACACAACACAATATTTTTCTCCTTCCCCTTTCCTTACCTCTCCTTCCTATTTTATTTCTTTCCTCTCTTTCCCCCTTCTTATCTCTTTTCCCTTCTCTTCCCCTTTTCTTCTCTCTTTTCACCTTCTCCTTCCCTTTTCCTTCTCTTTCTCCCTCTCTTCCCATTCTTCTTCCCTTCTTTCTCCCATTTTTAGCTTCTCAGTCCCCATTTTAGTTGTCAGTGGAGGCCGTCTCCCCCTGCAACCCCCCCCCCCACCCGCTTGGTTACGCCACTGATGAAAGCATTGGATATCTTGATTGGTGATGTTTGTGGACGATTTCTGAATAGGCAAATCGCTTTGAGACTGTATACAGTGATTAAGCACTATATAAAAAATTATGATTTATTATTATTAAGAAATGCAAAATCTCCTCAGGATTTTATTTCCTCTTTTTTTCTAATATTTAACCTGACATGATGGTGGTAAAATCTATTTATACAAATGCTTACTTTTTTCGTTTTTTAACTTTAGTTAATTATGTTGTAAAATTGCATTTTGCAACTCCGCAACACCAAAATATGAACCTTTGCCAACTTTAAAAAAATAAAACTAGAACAATTCACTACCAAGACTCGAATCTAGACGCATAACCCGCAGCCGCGGCAAGTGGCTGTAAGCCTGCCAAAACTAAAACGGGGAGGGATCCGTTCTGCTAATTCAGTCCACGGTAAAGGGTATTTAGCCGGATGGACTGACTAGGTTTTCAGGGTGTAGACTATGGACCAATATCTTTTCACAATCTGCGGGGACATTGAATATTAATTTATTAAAGAACAATATACAGATGTTGATCTTAAAAAGAATTTTATTATGGGAAATCTAAATAACAGCCACTTTTTGGAAAAAAATAAAGATTTGATGGCGTCACCGGCATTTGATGGTTATTATTGCTTCGGGGGACCATCAGGTAAAAATGACGTACGTATCCTACATTGGAAAAAAACAACCGACAATCGTATCGTACGGCGTTTGAATCAGGAGGGAAAAGGTAAATTTTGTACTGTTTAGACATAATACACGTGTATTTTGGAAAAAAATAATAGCACTTTGGGCAAGCGGGTCATGTAAAGACCTGATTTACATAGTCTGATTTATATAACGTCGCCCCGAAGAGCAAATGATATCTGACCGGCCACGTGACTGGTACCTGAACGTGAACCAAACTATTCATCTCGGTACCGTTTTATAAGACAATACGGCAAAGCAGACAAGCATTCGTATCTCGTTGTCACAGCGTACTCGATCAAGATGTGAGACTATACATGTGGTTTGTACAGGGAGGGTTAGGACACGATATGCTCGATTTGGGCATTGGGATTTCAACGGTAATTTGTGAAACTGCTACATGAGGTACTATGGCAGTATCGGTTCCCAGTGACATTAAAAAATATCTCTTAACCTTGTCAAAAGACTCTTTAGTAATATCATGATAAATTAAGAAAAAAATATGAAGTTCACATCAATTCATGCTTCTGTTAATAACTGTGAAACTCACAAAGCTCCAGAAAACTTCCCCTGCAAAAGGAATCTCTATCAAACATAATCCCGTGAAGACGCGCATGGCTACAGAGCTATGCGCTCTGTAGCCATGCGCAACGAACAATCTAATATCAAAACAGCCCTATTTATAATTATTATCACCCAAAACCATTGCACTCCTGGATTCATTTGTGTTATTAAGTCATAGAACCGTACCGCCTATACCGCAGTTGACAAGCAGTATTCGTTTTATATTAAACATGTTTATTCATTCTACATCTGCATCATGACTTCAGAACTATCTGAGCGAGGACAATACACTGGTGTAAAAAGGTCTTATAGTCCGCTAGGAAATACAGTCCTGTTAAGCTATAAAAACCCCGGAACACACTTAAACTATGGCCTTACAACTTTAGACTTGGCCCAAGTCGCGCGAGGCTACAGGATTTTGCGACAGGTGTGGTAAGAACGATTTGGTTAAAATGAGTTTTGCTTCATATTTTGGAAAAACAGCACTTCCTAGTGTGTGAAAGATGAGCCTGGATTTCACTTTATTTTGGAATAGAGAATGCACTCCAGCAAATTAATGCGAACGTATGCTCTCATGTCAGTGGACATAAAATTTCTGATGTTTTGATTGCCCCCTCAACTACAATGAGTACATCATTTTCTCCAGAGTATTACACTGACAACAGACCTGAAAGAAATTAGATTGTTATCAAACAACAAAGGACTCCTGAAACAAAATGGATATCCACGTTGTTAATCAACTCAATAGGTTTTACTTACATGAGAAAACCCTGTGGTATATTCCTTTTGATAACAGTAATTTAATCTATTTGATTTTAGGGACCTTGATCCTGAGAGAAACAGATTAGACCAAGAACTGTGGAATGGAAGTGCTTAGAAGGTTCAACTAACTTGCCAAATTTTTGAATTAAGGGGGTTGGTATGAGCAAAAAAAAAACATTTCATAATATTGCTTGTTATACGGGCGGTGCGGAAAGTAGGAGTGCTGATGACTCGTGCCTTGTGACGGAGCTTCGTGGGAAAAGGTTTGGTGCTCGTCAGAATGCCCACAAGAGATGGTGTAAAAACACACCGATAGAAAGTTCCAATTTTCTTCAATAGGTTCTATAGGATTTAGACCCAGTGAGAAATGTTTCGCAAGGAAACAAAAATTTCACGACCCTTCTGTGATTGCAAAAAAATACATAGAACCCCTTCGTTTTTCGGTGATAATTGAAAATTAAGTTTCATTTACATGCATTCTCTATCAGTGGCGGCACCAGACCCTTTTTCTGGGGGGGGCAAACGAGTGGCCAAGTGATGAAAACTCTTGGGGGGCAAAAGTGAAATTCTGGGGGGGGGGCAAAATATGTGAAAAATTTGGAAATTTTCACATTTTTGAAAAAAATCTAATTTCTGATTTTTGCCCAAAATCACTCAAATTTGCCCCATTCTTCATTTTTCTTTCAAACGGGGGGGGGGGGGGGGGCAAACTGGGGGGGGCAAGAAAAAAAATGGGGGGAGGGGGGAAATGACCCCCATGCCCCCTCTGGCGCCCCCATGTTCTCTATGGGGAACACTGATAATGTTTAATAGTCTTTCACGCAGTACCAATTTAGCATAAATCTTGTCGAAAGTCTTGTGACACAGACTAAACGCGGGAAAATACTTTCCGCACAGCCGTAGCTTTTCAAATTCACTTCTTAAAACTTTAAAGCTACATCATGCTTTTGTATGTATCTATCTACTTGGGCCTATTTGTCGGGGCACAATAACTGTGGGTAAATCATGACAAATTATTGATCTTTTTTTAAACTCTCAATTGATAACAAATTTAAAAATGTTTTGTATTTAACAAAGACTAATGGCTTAAAAAACACATTTTGTAATCCTATCACCTTCATTGTTAGTGTTCACTATAGATATTCTCGAGGAAAAGGTCATTTTCAGTGATTCTATAATGTGAATATTAATGTTATGAGCCAATTTGTATCGCGGTGCTCTGATGGCCACGTTGTTGTTGTAATTTGTCTATTTACGGGACAGAAAATACTAAATCGACTTTCTCAGAGTAGATCGATTTTGCTGCAGTCTGACAAACTATACTATACCTAGGCCAAAGGTTCAGCTGCGGATAAAGAAAATTCTAAATTTTTAGATAAATTGGGGGAGGGGGGCTAGGCTGTGGATCACGAAAAATAAATTCCCTTAACTAAAAACTTCTTTACAGTGGGGGGGTGGGAGAATGAGTGCTCAGCAAATTTCTATATTTGCCTTTGTTGTAATAATTACAACAATCAATTATGAAATTGTCAAAGACATCACTAAGTAGTTTTTATGTGAATGCCTAGTGGCTTCTTTACCTCGGTGAGCCACCTGGAAGAGCCAGAGTGAGGCAGCAAATGAATATCGAAGCACATTACAATCATATAAATTAAACAAACCAATGTAAGGAGACATTCCCATGTGCTACACCAGGGTGCTCAAAGTACTCAAACAAAGAACATCTAAATCGATAGGCGGACAAACTTTGAGCAAACAAATAATTTTGGTGGAATAATAATTCCAAATCGTCAAGAATAATGTTGCAAAGTCTAGAAAAATAAGCAAGGGGAACGTGTTGTAATTTAAAAACAATTGAGGCCGGGACGGTTTTGTACAGGTGTCCAAAGTAAAACAGGTGTAAATTTATTGTTTTGAAACCGACACCAAATTATTAATTTGGTCACGAGGATTAAAAAAGGTTAAAGTTTGACATTCTGTGTTCATTCGTTGCAGGATTTATAGACGCAAACTGTTCAAGGTCATCTTGGGGTATTCTTTCAGAGTGCTCCGATTTTGAAGAACCTAGTAAAATTGTTTGTCTGGTAATATCCGATAATAGAAAATCAAGATTATTCGATTGCAATTTGACTTTGTATATATATGGTTGTAGGACCTCATAAGACCCATGGTTTACATTTTGACTCAATGATTGTGACCAAAATGGAATGAGAGTACAAGTGCTATATTTCCTGGTCCTTTGGGGACTATGAGGAAGAAGTCCGGGACCATTAAACAGAAGCGGAGCATTTCGAAAATGTTATCCGTATGTCTTTAAACCTTATTTACCCTAACACTATTAAAAGTATAACCCAAACAGATAGGGCAAACTATACCTTTTAATCCTAAGAACATACCAAAGTTGGTATAGATTTCAAAATGGTTAAAATCTCCTGCACATACGTATCATTTTTTTCCTGATTTTGTAGTTATACCTTCTATAGCTTATCTAGCTTACCCTGAGGCTGTATCCTTGTCCCCGTAACGCCCGTAACGTCTCTTGTTGTTTTGCCCTCGTCGCAGTGGCGGCGCAGACCTCTTTTCTGGGGGGGGCAAACAAGGGGGGGGGGGGCAAAAGTGAAATCTTGGGGGGGGGGCAAAAGTGAAATTCTGGGGGGGCAAAATATGAAAAATTGGAAATTTCACCCATTTTGGCCCCAAAATCGCTGATTTTTGGGCCCAAATCACTGAATTTTGCCCCAAATCCTTCATTTTGCTTTCGACCAGGGGGCAAGAAAAAAAATTGGGGGGGGGGGCATTTGCGCGCCACTGCCTCGTCGATATCTGTCTTGTATAGTATTGTATCATATGATTTGTACCATTGAAAGGATGAATGATAGTACAATTATATCTACTTTATATTTCCCCTGTTTCCCACCTTGCCTCCCTGCAAATACATTTTCACTGCAATTCCAGACTTTGAATATGTTATTCTCTCATCATTTCTAAGTAAATTATAACACACAATATGTTTGTTGCAATTATTTTGAAGGCACCCGTTTTTTATTACAATATCTTGTACTAACTGAACAAATGCGACATCCGACGTGTCTTTCCAGATGGCATGCAAATTAGGGGACGGTTACCTGCTATATCGTCCTAATGTCCCCTGGACTTACATTGCAGACGCTATCATCACAGAGGGCGGTAGAAATTTCAGCGTGGGTCAGCGACAGTTACTCTGTTTGGCTAGGGCGTATCTTCGCAAGTCTCGTATTCTAATCCTGTGGATGAGCCGACAGCATCTGTTGATCAAGAAACAGTGAGATGTTATTTAAATATCTTCAGATGGGATTGTTTGTATTTGATTACCGGTGATGTTAATTAGAAGATCCGTGAGGCTAGGCGGGACATGTGGAAAGAGTTTAAATGGGGGGGGGGGGGGTTGACTTCATATTTATAAAGGCAGGGTAGAGTCTTCATCGACAACTTGTGCTTGTTAGTGAACAAGCACAAGAACTTATTAGTGTTAGCTCGTTAATTTCAGAAAATATGTCGAATGAGGAATGGCTTAAAAGATTTCTTTCAAGTTATGAAAATCAATGTTATTTAATTAAACGCTGTTGCTAAATCAACAGTGACATCATTCCAGTATTTTGTTTATTTGCTGTTTCTTTTAGGCCAAAATACTGAAAGATCTGTTGGCATCTGCGTTCGTTGATAGAACTGTCTTATCTATAGCGGTAAGAAGTTAAAAACTTTGTTTCTTTTAACTTTCTACCTGAGTTATTAGTGTGTCTTCACTTTATTACTAAAACTCTGTTCGTTTTTATGATTAACAAAATAGAAAAAAATAAATGATTATGAATACCATGAAATAATGGACCAGCATCACGCATTGCTTGTACTAAAGCCATATTAGAGAGACATAAGAGACAAGTTTGTAAAAGGCATTAGTCAGTGATGCACCCAAGATAAGTCGATACTTTGGCTTAATGTTTTGTGGGGGGTCCATCAAGAAATTCCAGTGAATCTTCTTTACAAAAAGGCTCTGAAAACTCATCTCTTTTCCAAATAAAAAGTTTGCTCTTTGGGTTCACTCTCTTTGCATCTTTTTTCTCTTCTCCTCTAGCTCCTCGTATTTTTTTGGCAAATTATTCTTTACAAATCCAGTTATTATCATTATCATTAATTAAATTTTGAGTCAATGGTTGAGCTTTAATTGTGTGACCCTATCTTCAAAATATAGAAGCCTAATTTGTCAAGTCCACCCTGGCAACCATGTATTCTTGAGTCCAAACCAAGTTCAATTTCTCTAACAATCTTAATTTGTATGAAGCCTGAAGTTTATTCTGGATTTTTTTAGAAAGACCTGAAAACCAATAATGCACAACAATAATCCACAGAATGACCAACAATAATCAACAGTAACAAAATAATCAATATATACTTGCCATTATATTATACGGTGTTGTGTAAGTAAGTGTCCGTACAAACAGCAATGACTATAATATCTGATTTTGTCTTTGTTAGTCTTATCGCTTGCAGGTATGTTAGGATACCTATACTGTACATGTTGCAGATATGCAAACATCTGATTTTTGATGATTTATTTGATTTTCTGATTTGTCAAATCACTGATAATGCGTATAAGTGCTTCGTGATCGCAACGAGTAAGGGCAATCAATGTAATAGAGCGTCTACGTATCTGCGTTTTCCTTTTTAAATTTTCATTACTGAAGTTATTACTCATTTCATTCAGGATAACATGTAATATGACTTTCTAAGTGTTTGCACTCTACCATGATGTTTTTCAAATTTTACTCTTCGCAGCATCGGGTGAACAGCATATTGGATTCACACAGCATCGTCGTCCTAAATGAAGGAAAAGTTGTCGAATTCGACACTCCAGAAAAACTTCTTGCCAAAAGAGGCGGCATTTTTTCATCGCTCTATAAGAGTAGTAACAACGTGTAATAAAATCAACCAACCATTCTTAGCCCCTGTCGCTGCGATTAAACTAGAAGGATAAGTGGGTAGAATTCTAAGTTTTTATTGCAAAAATAAGTAATTGCTGTTACCAATTGCTTCTTTACAAAAATAACCTGTATAGTCATGCAGAATGGTGCAAATATCAAACCTATTGTGCATTTTGGGTGAAAAGTACCAAATTTGGCGCAGATGTAGCTCTTGATATGCTAAATAAATCTGGTCTAGGGGCCAAATTAATTTCCTTCCAAGATGGCCGCCAAATTCAAAATGGCCGCCACTGTTAAATGTCATGTTTTATGTGCTTTCTATATGTTTATATGACCCAATTTGATTGTGTTTTGTGCCATTTTAGAAGAGAAATACCCTGATTGAAACTCCACTGGTAATTCCATTGTTTACATTAGCAAAAATTGATTCAAAATGGCAGAAAATCCAAAATGGCGGCCAATTTGTCACTGAAGCGTATCCTTTCATTACCTAGAAATGAATGGTTTTCTTGATCTTGTTATGATTCCCTTAGGTTGTTATTGAACAATGTGCATCAACATCACCTTAAGAATACGACCAAGTAAGACTTGAATAAAAAATGGCAGCGAAAATCCAAAATGGCGGATAGCTTATCCTTTGATTATCAAGAAATGAATGTTTTCTTGATCTTGGAATCAGCTTAAGAGGAAACCAATTAAGTTCTGTTGTTAAATCGCTTCTTTAAATTATAATTTGGCCAAGATGGCTGCCAAATCTCCAATGGCCACTATTTTAAAAGTGCCACTTACGTGCCTGTATGATTCCGTGTTACTTGAATACGTCTCATACCGTTCAAAATAACATACCCTATTTTATTTCTTTTTGTTGGCTCTGTGGTTATACACAGCCTGTAAAATGTACATCCAGTGGTGGGAGAATTCGCTGTAGAAGTGCCACGTAATACGATTCGTTGCCCCAGCAATCGGTCGAAACAAATCACAGGGCACATGTTACACAATGAAAGGTTTATTTGTTTAAACCGATTGCTGGGGCAACGAATCCTATTACGTGGCACTTCTACGGTGATTTCAAAATGATGGCCAAATTGCCACCACCCAAAAGATGAGTTGACTCTACAGAAAGTACATTGGTAGCCTTATTAAATTCCTATTGATTAAGATGGTAATTACTTAAATACTTATATAGTAATATCCCAACTATAGTGATCAATATGCCCTTTAAATCATTTGACATTTGGCACGAAGGATATATATTGTTTCTGCTCTAAAGCATGAAGTTGCATTGCGTCATATTAAAGTCCGTAATGTCGCTCACAATTCCCGCGACAGTTACTTGCCATTTTAGCCTTTACGCCAATTCCCCGGCCAGCGCAGGCCTTTTGTAAGGTCTGCCTTGACTATAGCTTCATTGAATTTGTAGGGTTTTTCTAATGCAAAAAGTAACATCATTGCTGACGTGTGTAACAATCTCCAATGCGATGCCCTATGTCTGCAGGAAACCCACAGAGGAACTGATAGTCAGCGCCCAACCATCGAGAGACCACATCGGCAGTTTGGAAGTGCTATACTAGTATATGTGAAAACAGGCCTCGTAGTAGAAGTAATCTCAATGTCTTCGCTGACAACATCGAAGTCCTCACCATTGAGCTCAGTTCTGTCATAGTTACATCAGTCTACAAACCTGCATCAGTAGATTTCAAGCACCCTCAATTCAATTTCGGGAATACCACCAAACCTCATTTCTTCATTGGCGATTTCAACAGCCATAGTACCCAATGCGGCTACAATGAAGCCAATAAAGACGGACAAGCTGTGGAAGAATGGTTAGACAATCAACATCTACATCACCTCCACAACCCTAAGCTGCTGCCATCATTTTATAGTGCCCATTGGAAGAGAGGTTTACAACCCTGATCTAGCTATTGTTGGCAAAAACATTTGTAGCAAGATTGTTCTGAATCCTGTTCCACTAACTCAACATCGACCAATCGGTATCCAAGTCAATGCCGCAGTAAGACCAAACAAAACTGCGACACTTTAACTACAGAAAAGAAGACTGGCAAGGATTCACGGATGACCTGACCTGGATCAGAACGTGAAGAGGATTGCTCCAAAACCCGATAACTATGACAAATTTGCCCAACTAGTGAATAAGACTGCCCGGAGATTCATACCAAGAGGCTGTAGGACGGAATACATACCAGGCCTTTCCAAAGAATGTGCTAAAGGATATGAAGAAGCCGATCCTTTCTCAACTAAAACAACTGCTAAAGGTGAGGAAGTGTCAGAGGAAAGGATCAAAACCTGGTCTACCATCCGAAAGCTTCGAGTCGAAGGTATCCAACGAAACCTCCACAGCAGCCAAGTGTTACACCCAACTCAGGTGCCCACCAACTGCTTTTAAATGGCGAGTGCAGCAAGAAGCCCAAGAAGATCAAACCAGACTACTAGAGCATAAGAGGTATAGTGGCAACGCTGGTTTCACTCACCCCTTCAACATGGATAAACTGGAAACCGATATTGCTAAACTTCAACCAGGAAAAGCAGTAGGCCTTGACAAACTGAGCAGCTGAAAAACTTCGGCCCAATAGCAAAGGAGTGGCTTCTTGAGCTCTACAATTGCAGCCGTATTTCCCACAGGTTCCCAAAGATCTGGAGGAAAGTACATGTTATGGCACCTCTAAAGCCAGGGAAAGATCCATCTAATCCCAAGAGCTATAGACCAATATCACTCCCCAGTTGTGGGGTGAATGGCGATCTCTCAACAGATTGAGAACCAGAATCGGACAATCTAAGGTTTTCTTGCAGAAGTGGGGCTCCCTGGAAGCATATCAGGACACTACATGTAACTGTAGAACAGCGCCATAGACAGACAATGGGGCAACTCTTGGTCTGCCCAATGTTGTCGCAACATGCACAGACAAGGAACTTGCAGAATTCAGTGTCTGCCCAATGTTGGAACAACATTGCACAGACAAGGACCTTGCAGAATTCAGTGAAGCAGCCAGACATTGTACCCACTTCTGGCTGGATCGTACTTGAGAACCACTGTGTTTGGATACGATAAGAAGAAGCCGCCTTGACAGACTTGCATCCGCCAAGACATCATCTATTTACATTACAGCCACACTTCAGCAGTTTTTGACATGCTTTTGATGCCTCTGGTAAGGTTGTCCATACAGGTTCCCACAACTGTGAAGCTGCAATTGTAGTCAGCTGGATCTGGTAGCTCTGGAGCTCGCAGCAATGCTTGCCCCCTGCCTGATATGTTGCTCTGTTTGAGTGCTGATACAGGAGGTAGGTGGAATGAACTCAATGGATCTCCCTTTATGAGCAAATAACTCTCTACGAGCATCAACACTATCACAGGAGCTTGTTCTGTCATACATGAGGACAACAAATCTTTCAATTGTTGGCTTTAGTTCTTTCAAGAAGGTATCTTCTGAAGGAGTAGTTCTTCCAAAGGTTGCAAAAGTTTTTACAACATCATGGACTTTGCTTGCTTCCGAGGCGGTTTTCTTACCTTTGTGCAACCGGTGAAGGTGTGAAACATCAGTAGAGACAAAACGTTCTCCCGGTCCTAGGGTCTGGGCAATAGTATGTGTGTATGAATCTGCGATTCTTTCCAGTACCAAATGTCTCTTGCTAGCCAGATTCAGTGAGGTTGGAGGCCGAACAAGGCTACAGAAAAACAAACACAACACGTCAGTGTTCCACAGTACGCAGATGACCCTTTGGTATCCTTGCATGAAGTAGAAGCTTGCTATCAGCTTGTTCAGGTGTACATGGAGATCGATTGTTAGTATCTGATTATTACACCATAACCACTGACACTACAAACTGCTATCAGAGTTTTAAACTATGAAGGATGCTTGCAATGTAGCAGGAATTGGCATCTCTTTATGATTTGAACTGCTTCTCTTATTTTGCGAGAGAAAGAATTAGAGTCTAGTCGAGAATTTTTACTCCTCCCAGTCAACCGCGACGATGGCACTGTATTTCTCGATCACGTTATACACATCAATTACGAAAAAACCGATGGACGTCACCTAGGACACGACAACAATAAGTTTACCAGGAAGTAGGAGTTGGATCGGATCATTGTGATCAGCCATCAGCGCAAGATGCGAAAGATAAGAAGCGAGTGGAAATGTCTGGATTTGTCAAAACAAAAATGATTCCAAACAGCAAAGATAGTGATTCAAAGTCAGGAAATTGTTTATTTCTATTTCAAAAAGACAATTTAAAAAATTTTGCTTTTACATAAAATTGTAAACAATTGAACCCAATTACTACCGTAACGCAGATCACTGATACAGAATTTAAAATTAAAATTGAGGGAGAAGCGTTTAAAAAGAGAAGGGAATTCTGCCTTTGTTTTCTTTATATAAGCGCAAAGCGAGTGTAGTGTCGCGTAAGACATAACCTATCCGAGGCAATTCTTCTAAATAGGCTATTCTTCTCAGCGAAACCTTTTTGCAGCAATAACATGCGTTGACCAACATTGGTAGTGCACCGCGGATAACTCTGTATAAGATCTTAAATTCGTGGTGTCAGAATCCAGGGTGGATATACGTGTGAAAGCGTGATTTGACACAGTTTACGTGGACCTGAGGTAGGAGAAGGAGAAAGCTCTACCCTAATTGCATTTCGCAACGCCGATTATCCCAATTATATCACTTGGCAACTCATTGTAAAACTAGCCAACAAACAGGGGGGTGAAACGCATTCAAAACCAGTCGTCCGTGCTGTTCGCTGACATAAGCGGACAATATAGCGCAACAGGTAGCTCTCGACTCCGGTGTATGCTCATTCATGCATATAGGCGTGCGTTTCGAGCCCTGTGAGATTCAGCTACTTGTAATTTCCCTGGACAAAAATACCGCTTGGTTGTCTCGAATTTACCCATGCGATATTGGGGAGCTGGTCCTGTCTGCGATGGGTATCTCGATGTATTTTGTCTGATAGGAAGCGCTGACCCGATCTGCGCATCCCTTGAAATGATGCTAATGGTTGATGGTATTGTTGGTCCACAGTGATCACGCCATTTGTTAGAAAGCGCTTAGAGGCCATAGCTAAGGTCGCTATATATAAATTCTCTATAGATATTTTTTTAATATTGCCCCGGAAAATTATCAGTTTGGGTTGTTGTATATCACATAATGGGGGGGGGTCCAATCGATACAACAATCCTCCAAAATATCAGTTGTGGATGTTTGGGGGTGCTATTGGGGTGGTAAATTTTGTCCTAACCCATGCCACACAACGAATGAATGACACATCAGTCGTCTTGATGTAAACAAACCGCATCATGAATACATCTTTCACCTAAGCGCGCATTGCCATATGAGAAAAAAGAGTATCTGAGCACAATGATCCATGCAGGTACCACTTATTGTTTACACCTGGCCACTCTAACCACATACATTAATTTTATCACTACCGATTAGTTTATATTCAAAGCGGCACCCACAGATGTGGAAGAAACGGAGGCAGCCATTGCTTTCTATTGTTGTCGATCTAGTTTTCTTGTGGTCGGCAAAACATGCGAGACGGTGAATTCTAAAGATTACGTAAAATTTTGCCTCTCTATTATATATAGAACACTTTGCAACAAAGGCCACTTCTCGGCAGGGAGTTGACTCTTTATGTTCCATGTTCATCGCCGACAGAAGCGGGATACGCTCAGTTGAACAAGATATGACCTGTGCGCAGAAAGGTATATCCCGAGGCGCAGTGGTTTGTTACAGTGTAGAGATAGCATATTCACGATGAGTTACATTGATTCTAGTTTTGAAAAACTTGGATGTTTTGTAAACGCCGTATTCTTAAAAGTATGATATTTGGAGACGAAATCTAACTTGAATTGGGAAGAAAAACTTGCTTATCTAAACAATGCCACCAAACTTGACAGTGCCCGAAGTTGCCCGTTTCCAATTTTGTCCCACAAGTTGGTCAGATTTACAACAGGCCATTGTAATGTTAGTTAAGCAGATAATGGTAAAAATTGTGCATTTTGTTTAAAAGCACAAATTTGACAGAGAGGTAGAGAATTAAATTGGAACAAACATTGGCTATGGAACAAAACACTTGCACAGGTCAAGTTCAAGGTCACCTAGAGTTCACAAAAGGTCAAATGAGGTCAAATGCATTAAAGCATGCAGAATAAGGTTGTTAACTCTTAACCCATCATAACATTTTCATAGATCTATTTGTGACATTACTTTCGACTTAATCAAAGAGGGGTCTTCTTCATTTAAAGGACACGAGGAGATTTTCTGAGGTAATTTGCACTTTGTTGTACAATACCAACGAGGACATTTCGTAGGTTTATTGACCAAAGAAGAAACAAAGAAAAGTAAGTTTTGAACTTGCTGCGTCCTGATCGGCCCCATAAAACAAGCATACTCGGATATCTGTCAGGCAAGACAGAACATACAAAAAAGCATATATATTACATGAAGATGGATGTTACGGCTTATTCTATCAGGTTTGATTTAATATATTGTAATTGTTTAAAAAAAAGTGGGAGCGGCACGGATTTTTGCTGGAAATGTCCTCTTATCTCTTTAAGCTATACATTAACATAACCATGAACATTCATTGAAGAGATACAGGGAAATAGCTCAATGGGGTACATTTCGGTGAATTTGTTTGAAAATGCTACTAGTCATATCCATTTAATCACCAAAAGCCACAAAAATAGAAAATGCCTTCAATTGGTGGCTTTAGTTCTTTCAAGAAGGTATCTTCTGAAGGAGTACATATAGTTCTTCCAAGGGTTGCAAAAGTTTTTAAACATCATGGAAGACTTTGCTTGCTTCATTGTTTTTAAAACCAACCTATTTCATTCAAAACAAAATTTAATTAAAAGTATTTGATATTTTGACCAAGCATGCTCCGCAAAGGAGAGCGAGCGCAAGATCCGTCAGTGGATCGAGCGCAGAGGATCGAGCAGAACGAACGCAGTTGATCCACAGCGGTGGAGCGCAGAAGATCCGATAGCGGAAGCGAGCGAAGTGATCCACAGCGGAGCGAGCGCAGAAGATCCGCTAGACGGAGCGAGCGCAGGAGATCCACAAGTGGAGCGAGCACAGAAGCTCCGCCAGTGGATTTTTACTCGAGCGTAGAACTAAGAAGCTTATAGGATATAGTTATTTATACTTAATAGTTTTCCGTGCTCGAGCGAAGATACTCCGCGACAGATTTTCTGACGCTCGAGTGCAGAATTATTCAATCGATCTATGCCTGAGGTTGTTCCTGCGCTCGGGCGAAGATGCTCCGCGATGGATTTTCTGCCTGCTCGAGCGCAGAATTAATGTTTCCTCACTATATACCTGATATAGTAACGGAGGTTTCCTGCACTCGGGCGCAGATGCTCCACCGACGGATTTATGCGCTCGAGCGCAGAATATGTCCCATACTATATAGTGGACGGAGGTGTTGTACTTTTTTATCCTTGTTGTTGGTTTACTAGGACGACACATTTCGGTGGGTGCCAAAAACGGGGGGGGAAGCTACGTGCAAACTTTTTTTCCCTTTCTTTGGTGTTTTTTTTTTTTTTTTTTTTTTTCAATCCCATGCGCTCAGCGCAGATGCTCCGCCGACGGATTTCTGCGCTCGAGCGCGGTTTCCCCTCACTTTATAGGGACGGAGGTGTTTTCCGCGCTCGAGCGCAGAATATTCCGCCGACGGATTTTCTCCACGCAGATATCCACTACTGGATGTTCTGCGGAGGGGCGCAGAAGCTCCAGTAGTGGATCACTTACATACATGCTAAAATTGGACAACTTCGGGACCACAAATTCAAAAAAAACGGCACTGCAGGTTCACTGTGAAGTTTGGTGGCATTGTTTAGATACGCATTTTCTTCCCAATTTCACGTAGATTTCGTCTCCAAATATAACTTTGAGAAATACGGCGTTTTACAAAAAATTCAAGTTTTTAAAAGTGAAAAGTAAGGACGAGTAAAAATAGAATCAATGTAACTCATCTTAGGAAAATCTATCTCCTACTTTTAATAAATGACCTCACATGATCCTCAATTACCCCAAATGACCGTATGTTTGACCTTGAAGATGGTTGACGGTGACGTGGTTCCATATCTTAAAATAAGCAATAATCATATTTTAATTTTAAACATTTATGCCAAGTTTAAGGCTTTTCTAAAGAAATGCACAATTCTTAAAGATTTGTCGCTATCTGCGTGCTATGTACATCGTTGCAATGTTGATGCACATACATTCTCATTAATATTGATCTCGTGTTGGTATGTACCAATACAATAGTTGAACGACCTGTTTTACGAGCGCGGCGACGAATCATCGGTCAAAGGGGTTTGAAAGAGCTTTCTCCTCTACTCCTACCTTCCATGCGGGGACATTGAATGCTTCTTTAAGAGACATGAGAGATTTCCAGAAAGAAGAAGCGCCCCCCTATTTATTTCGAACCCGGTTTTTTGCCTATTTGGAATGTTTCCAATGTATTAGATCACCACCTGAAGTGAAAAATAAGCGAATACGCCGTCTTTATGTAATAAGATGATGTGATTTAGTTACTTCTGTCGGGCACGACAGGAAAGTCAACGCATGGTGGTCTATGGGGACAATTACGAAAGTCAGCAAGTCAAACAAGGTTTGCTGTTTTTTCTTTGTACTGTTTTGGTCCAATAAACCTTGGGAACGTTCTTGGTAGGTGGTCTAAATCGATCCTGTGCATGGAGGAGAATTCATATCCTAACAAAAAATCTCCTCCATGTCACTTTAAGCATAGAATGATTTTTCTCTGCTCTCGGATTTACGTTTAAATAGCATGGAATTTTTAATTTCCCACATTGCACATCCCTCATTTCATGTCCAACCTTCGGAAAAGTACTAAGAGGTCTGTCTGCCTGCCAAGCTGGGTTATTCTTGGAAAGAGGTGGTATGCAGCAGGTTTTTGTTGTCCAGCAGGGCTTATTCACTAGTTTGTGCGTTGTGGTGTTCTCCGACGACACTGCGGTTGCAATGCCTGAAAGCACTGTAGAAACTCAGATGGAGTAGGGACGGAGGCAACCCGTAATGGTTCTCAACGTTTCGTTGAGTACTCTGTCCAGGTTCTTTGTGTGTAAGCTGTTGCACCATGCTGGGGCGCATAGTCAGCAGCGCTTGTAGACCAGAGCCAAGGCGGTGGTGCGTAGGTCGTTGGGCTGGCACCGGGGGGGGGGGGGTAGGTTACGGTGGGGGGGGTACTCGACCAAAATTGGGTACGGGTGTGTTCCACCGGGTAAAAAAATCGGCACATGTTAGAGAGTGACCAAATTGTACAAAAATATGACCATTTATCTAGGTGGTTCCGAAATTTCGACAAATTGATAGAGTTGGCTTTTGAAATTTAGCACCATGTTTCTAGTACTATTAGCAAACAATCGGCCATGTCATCGTAACTGTATCCAAAAATCAGAAAATCAACCATTTTCATTGTAATTTTAGCGAAAATCGGAAAAATCGACCAGTTTCATAGTAAAATTGCGACCAAAAATGGAAAAAAAATGGACCCCACCATGTTATATAGCAGCAATGACATCAAAAAAGCTCAAAAAGTGACCCATCTTCATAGTAGCCTGTTGGGAAAATGACCCCATTGTTATAGTAAGGCGTCAAAATGTTACAATCGGCGCGGCCACAGTATTTACCCTCTTTTCCCACGGATGTACCCCCCCCCCGGCTGGCACCATGAGGATCCAGCTCCAGCAAGTCGGCACAGGAGGTTTTATACTCGAAGATACCATGGCGCATTAACGGAATCGAGCTGCTGTCAGTAATAAGATGTGGTCAAGCTTCACTCCCACATAGGTTGGTGTAGAGTGTATGGCAGAAGTGAGAAGTGCCCCTTGAGGTTGATTTGAAGCTGCGATGAGCCTCTTTGGGGGTTTAGGTGAAAGGCTGTAGCGGTGGTCTTGGCTTCGCACAGCTTCAGTCTCCAGGTCTTGAGATATGTGCTGCAAGTAGGGCCAATTATCTACAGTAAGTTGTACTTTCTACTTCGTCCAGCCTGTCCGAGTGGAGAGGGCAAGATCGTCGGCGTAGCCACATTGTTTATATGTGTTTGAGGTAAATCGACAAGTTGAACAGCATTAGGAGCCAGTACCGCTCCTTGTGGTACTCGATCCGTTCCTCAGACGACGCAGGACGACTTACTCTGCCCATCGCTGGTCTTGAGAATAAAGCTACGGTTTGCAAGCATGTTACATATGAATTGTAAAGGTTGACGGCCGGGATGTTCCTGAGAAGCATGAGGTAGGCCCTGGTGCCATACGGTGTAGTATGCTGCAGTAAGGTCCACCAAGATGACCCCTGTTTACGGACCGATTTTCAAAGCGTTCTCACTTCATTGTGAGTTTACAATCTGGTGGACAGTGCTCGGTTCACAGCGAAATCCTGATTTTCGTCAGGCAGATGGGGGTCGACGACGGGCTCCAGCCGGGCCAGGCCAGGAAGATCCTCTCAAAGAGTTGAAGGAAACACAGTAGTGCTATTGGGCAGTAGTTATTGGGGTTGTCGACAGATTGTTTGGTGGGGGAGTGCCATGAATAGTAGCCCTCCTCTAGATCTTGGGTAAGGATGGTTGGTAAGGCAACATGGTGTAGAAACTACTGGAGCCATTCTAAATCGCGGGCCGCATTGCATCCGGAATTTGCTGGTATGTATCTGGGCCTTTTCTACTCTTTAGTTGGCGATAGCAGAGGTAGCTCATCTAGAGAGAAGGATGTTGAAAGTGACCGTCCACGCCGGGGGCTTGACACCGAAGTTTGGTGGGTGATCTCTTTTTTGGACAGAGCAAGTGTAATCCTTATCAATGTTCTTGAAAACGACCATTTGCGAGAGTTGCTCAGCAATTGAATGATTGAGTTGGCAGTCACTGGATATTTCGATGGTTTTGATATTTGCCGGTGAGGCGGTTTATAGTCATCCAGACCTTCCTGCTGGAGTGAGTGAAGTCGATTCTTGGGATCCGTCTCCTCCCAGCGCTCACGGGGTTTCCTGTCAAAGCGTTGTCAGTTCTGAAACTGGATGACGCTCTTCCCCGGAGTTCAGAATTCAGGAAACATTGTAAAGAGTATCACAGTCCTCGTCCCAGGATGGTATATAACTTCGACGACAGCCACGTGGGTAGTTTACACAGTGATGTGTACGAATTGTCCAGATTGGAGGAGGGTGGTGTCGGGAGGTTGGGCACGTCTGAACCACCGGTTTTTACAACTGGTTCCCGTCTGCCTTGTGGAAGTTCCACCTTTTCACTGGATTTGTTGGTACAGCTTGGCAAGGCTCTCCTCGTCGCCCACATCACCTACTGTCGTATTTTACAAAACACGTTTCCGAGAAAATTGACAATTCAAAATCTCCAGCGACATTTCATGTCTATACGTAATCTTAAAACGAGATACAAGAAAACATCTACACTTACTGTTTATTTGAAAGGGAAAAAAAATGTAAAAGCCCAATATAAAACCATAAAATCAACTTTCTTAAAACACTGCATATATTATAATTAGGCTACAAAGTTAATAAGTCTGTAGTGAAATCACGAATAATGTAATATTGCAAAATAGACGCATATTACACCGTTTGTTTGTCAATGTAAGTAAAATAGATAACTATGGTGAAAAGCTTGTTTACGAAACGATGGAAAAACATATCAAGATAGGTCTGTAGTGAACTCGTTTATTTTGGGATCGGCAAAATACAACGCCGTACACAAACACGTGTAAATAATGGCGATTTTGAAATACGACACGTGTGTGAAATACGGATATGATGATCTCTGTAATTATCACAACTGATATATTAGGAATCCTACATTTTGAAAATGTGTGGATGGCAACAAGAAACTCGATGTTGAAGTAAATCAGTTTTAGGCGGAATTTCACAAAACCTTTCAAAAATGTGAAATTACGACAGTATGTGAGGCGGGCGAGTCCGGAGCGATCAGTGTGGTCTGTGTTGGGACATTCGGGAGAGCGGTCCGAGAACACAGTACGTGATAGAGATGGTGTCAATGTTGCAAAGCAAGGGTCGGGAGTTGTAGGGTCGTATTCCGCCTACAGAGTAGAGACTGTCTGGGTGATGGGGGTAGTGCAAAAAGTTGTTCCGCCGGATTTGGAAGCCCAGTCCCAGTGTCGGATTTAAGAAAAAGGGCCTTTGTCAGCAGCTTAAAGTGGGGCCCTTTAGCGTCATGAAGCGGACGTAATGTGCACTTAGTGCGATATGGGGTGTCTGAGGGGCCCAGAGAGCAATATTTAGGGGGGCCTGTCCGCAGCTGCTGACACTGTTAACTCTTAAAATCCGCCACTTTGCCAGTCTCTAGGGTAGCTCCGTCAGGGTGGGTATCCTGTAACCCCATGTATGCGATGACTGTTTTAAAGTAACCCAGCGTCTGGAAATGCAAGGTGCACCATAGGTGGGTAGAGAGTCGGCTTTGAAGCCAATGGTTAGGTGGCTTGTCTGTGACACGGTGTCGTATGCTGCAGTAAGGTCCACCAAGATGACGCCTGCTTTACGACGCTTTTCAAAGCTTTCCTCAATATCATTTGTGAGTTTTACAATCTGGTGGACAGTGCTCCGGTCACAGCGAAATCCTGCTTGTTCGTCAGGCAGATGGGGTTCGACGACGGGCTCCAGCCGGGCCAGGAAGATCCTCTCAAAGAGTTTGAAGGAGATACACAGTAGTGATATTGGGCGGTAGTTCTTGGGGTTGTCGACAGGCTTGTTTGGTTTGGGGAGTGCGATGATAGTAGGCCTCCTCCAGATCTTGGGTAAGGACTGGTTGGTAAGGCAACATGTGTAGAACTCCTGGAGCCATTCTAGACATCGCGGGCCGCATTGCATCCGGAATTCTGCTGGTATGTTATCTGGGCCTTTCTACTCTTTAGTTGGCTGATAGCAGAGGTAAGCTCATCTAGAGAGAAGGATGTTGAAAGTGACCCGTCCACGCCGGGGGCCTGACGAAGTTTGGTGATCTCTTTTTTGACAGAGCAAGTGTGATCCTTATCAATGTTCTTGAAATGACCATTTGCGAGGAGTTGCTCAGCAATTGAGTTGGCAGTCACTGGACATTTCGATGGTTTTGATATTCTGCCGGTGAGGCGGTTTATAGTCATTCAGGCCTTCCTACTGGAGTGAGTGAAGTCGATTCCTTGGATCGTCTCCTCCCAGCGCTCACGGCGTTTCCTGTCCAAGCAGTTTGTCAGTTCTGAAACCTTGGATGACGCTTCTTCCCCGGGTTCAGAATTCAGGAAATCATTGTAAAGAGTATCACATTCCTCATCCCAGGATGGGATATTACTGCGACGACAGCCACGTGGGTAGTTTACACAGTGCTGTGTACGAATTGTCCAGATTGGAGGAGGTTGGTGTCGGGAGGTTGGGCACTTCTGAATCCACCAGGTTTTTAAACTGGTCCCAGTCTGCCTTGCGGAAGTTCCACATTTTCACTGGCTTTGTTGGTACAGGCTTGGCAAGGCTCTCCTCGTCGCCCACATCACATACTGTCGTATTTTACAAAACACGTTTTCCGAGAAAATTGCAATTCAAAATCTACCGCGACATTTCATGTCTATACGGTAAAACGAAGCATACAAGAAACATCTACACTTTACTGTTTTGAAGAAAACATTTTAAAGTCCAATATAAACCATAAATCCAACTTAAAACTGCAATTATATTCTCTTAATTAGGCTACAAAGTTATAAGTCTGTATGTGAAATCACGAATAATGTATATTGCAAAATACGACGCATATTACACCGTTGGTTTTCAATGTACGTAAAATAGATCACTATGTGAAAAGTTTGTTTACGAAACGATGGAAAAACCTATCAAGATAGGTCTGTATGTGAAATCGTTTATTTTGGGATCGGCAAAATACAACGCTACATCAAACACGTGTAAATGAATGGCGATTTTAAAATACGACAGTGTGTGAAATACGGATATGCTGATTTTGAGGAAAATGACAAATCTCTGTAATTATAAACTAATTGATTAGGAATCCTCACATTTTGAAACTTTGTGGATGGCAAGAACTCGATGAAGTAAATAAGTAGGCGGAATTTCACAAAAACCTCAAAAATGTGAAATACGACAGTATGTGATGCGGGCGACGTCCTGAGCGATCAGTGATGGTCTGTGTTGGGACTTCGGGAAGCGGTCGAGAACAGTACGGTGAAGAGATGGTGTCCATGTTTGCAAAAGCAAGGTCGGGATTTGTAGTCGTATTCCACCTTCCAGAGTAGAGACTGTCTGGTTGCTTGGGGTCGTGCAAAAGTTGTACGCCGGATTTGGAAGCCCAGTCCCAGTGTCGGATTTAAGGAAAAGGGCCCTGTCAGCAGCTTAAGGTGGGGCCCCTTTAGCGTCATGAAGCGACGTAATGTCGCACTTTAGTGCGACTATGGGGTGTCTGAGGGGCCCAGAGAGCAATATTTAGGGGGCCCTGTCAGCAGCTTCTGACACTGCTGACTCTTAAATCCGCCACTGCCCAGTCCTCTAGGGTAGCTCCGTCAGGGTTGGTATTCCTGTAACCCCAGGTAATGCGATGACTGTTAAAAGTCACCAGCGTAAATGCAAGGTGCACCATACGTGGGTAGAGAGTCTGCTTGAAGCCAATGGTTAGGTGGCTTGTGAACATTGTTGACATGAACACCTGCAATTTGGGTCGTTGCCCATTCCAGGATGGAGTCTGCAGGTGAGGTTGCAATTTGTTTCCATTGGGCTGAGTTACTAGCAAAGGTGGCAATCCCATGGGTAGCGCTCTCGGTGTGTGCAGCTATAGGGTGTAGCCGCAAATATTCAGAATGGAACTGTCAGTAACGTGTGTCTCTTGGAGGAAAATCGCAGTGGCTTTATGCGTTTGCGTGAGGTGTTCGATGATGTTGATCTTTGCCCTGGTGAGACCTTCCCCGTTCAGTTGGAGCACTGAGATGCCATCTGACTTGACATCCAATGATGCCTGCCCTAATAGCTCCTAATGAGGGCACGTGTTCCAGACTGGTATCAGATTGTGTCCTCTGACGGGGCATGATAAAAATACAGTGAGATAAAAAAAAAAGGACATCAGTGAGTTAAAAAGACAGTGAATTAAAAAAGACAACAGATGTTAGCGTAGCCTCAGTTGATTATCATTCGCCTGAAAAGATCAGTTTCCGGGGTTCATGATAATCTTGAACCCCTATGAGGTAAAAATGACTTTTTCTATTTCACGAGGCAAAGCCGAGTGAAATGGAATAGTCAAAATTGGACAAAATGATATATTCAACTATTGTATTTTGTTTTATATCATGATACCAATTAATTTCTTTTGATGCCATGTGATAGTAAGGCTCAACTGTAATCATGGTATAATTAAAAACGATACACAGCTGTTGACCCCGTACAAATGGTCCCTTTTATTTTTAGAAAAAAGTAGGGACATGGAAGAACTATTAGCTCTGTAAAAATCAGTAAAATCCATTGTGGAAATATTGCCATATAGGCTTACAAAGGTCCTAATTTGTTTGTTATAGCACCCAATATATGCCCATACTTCATAGACACCTGTATAAAACTAGTGTTTAAAGCAAAATCATATTTTGCCCGTAATGAAATTTCGAAATTTACTACAAATAAGCAATCCAAATCAGTTACAAAAACTGTATCACCATTGATTGTTGTTTTAATCTGATTTTGTCATAATAAATGAAACTTTCAAAAGCTGTAGATACCTTTCGCGTAAGCCTATAAAAGCATTTGCAGTCCAAATTAACACTCGGGCATAGAAATTATGTCATGGTATTGTTTGAAATGAGCCAAATTATGTTGTAAATAGTCACCCTTATTGTTTTGGAGTGACTCTGCACACAATACATTTTTTTTAAATTCTATACGAACAAGTGTGATTCGCAATTCCCATATTTTTTCTCATTTATTACGGTGTCTGTGTTCGCACTTTCTGGGAAATAAATAATGCTGACCTTTTTAAACAAAACTTTACAAATATTGATTTTGATTGATAGTCGGTTGCCGTGGTCAAAGTATTAATTGTCAATTTCAACATCAACGATAATCAACCTACCGTTATAATTCACGAAGCTTCTTGTTTTTAAAATAAATGGCTACACCAAGCTACACCTGCTCGAAAGACTGAATAATAAACAACATGATAAAGTAAAGCCCCAATCACTTCTCCAAATATTTTCCAGTTTTGATTCACTGTGTGTTTCTTGAAGAAAGTTCTTAGCCAAAGATACAGTTGCCAGCGTTTTGACGGTTGTTTATTCCCCTCACATTGAGGGAACATATATTTATATAATTATTAGGAGAGTAAATAATCAATTTGAACCTGGATATGGTTAAGTGTGGGTAAAGATTATATTATTTAAGAAGTATATAAGCCGTTGTAGGCTTGTAATAATGGTTCCAGAGCCAGTTGATGAACATAATAGTAGGTACGTGGGTATAATGAGAATCTATTTCTGAAGTTGGGAAAAAAGGTTTGAATATGTTCTTCTATGGTTTAAAGGGTGCTGAATCAGAATTTCGGGGTCCAACCTCTGGGAAATATGGGGAACATTTTAAAATAATGGGTAAAATTAGTAATGGGGTAAATTTAAAATCAAGTCAAATGCATTTTATCTTTTGACAACTTTGTATGTATATTTTAGACCTTGTTACATTTTGCCCACTAATTACACAACCAAATACAAAACATTGTAAAATAAGACAAGAGGAACAATTTGACACCTGTTTCAACAAATTCGGACCATTGAGTAATTTTTACATCAGGATGACCTTGAACCTTAATAGGTCTGAATCTGTGTAACTAAGGTCGGAACCTAGGCAACTATACCTTTTTTAAATCCTTATTACGAAACCAACGTATTTTTGTGCATTGGAACACAATTTGACTTGATTTCAAAATTTACCATATGTTAATTTTATCCCGTTATTTTACAAATCCCCCACATTTCCCAGAGGTTGAACCCAAACATTCTGATTCGGACATATTTAAAATTTTCAGACATATTGGTACTTTCATGTCTTATTCAAGCAAAGGTGTCAGGATTTCCATTTACCAAGTCAATTGCAACTTATTCTAAATTGCAGTTGTATTCTGAGTTTCAATATGATTTGCAATTTGAATAATGTCAGTTTAACGTTGATTAAGTTTTTATTTAGAATACTATTTATTAAACAAAGATAGACAAAGATAGACTTTGTCAATTGTGTAATTATAATGAATTACGTTTTGTTTTAATATGTCCATATTTTGTAGATGAGCGAAATCGCTATATGCAACCACATTTTATAAAATATTATAAGCTAGGCAACTCAACTAGGTGAGATATTTATATGAATCTCTGTAAATACTTATATGCTGCTTGTAGTAAATGCGATTCCTTCTTCTGACATGACTGGTTTTGTACTTTTTTTTTATTGAGAACCGGTAATAAAATCTCTCTTTGCAAGAGAACTCAAATAAAGATATATTTTTTTGTTTTTTCATGAGTTGTAATGGAACCATTTTGGAATGTTTGATTATCTGGCGACTCAGTGATGCCTCAGTTGTTCTTACTGGGCTGTTTTGAGCCCTTTATCCTCAACCAAAATCAGATACTAGTATAAAATCTAGTGAAAAAATCTGAATCAAGTTCAGGGAGGACCTCTAAGTCTGACCATTCATTGCCAACTTGCACTTATTGCAAAAGAAAGGGCACATTGTTTCACAGTGTTGGAAACTACATGGTAAATCTAATGCATGCATTGTACCAGATAGGCATACCAAATTGAAGGCCCAAATAAACAAATGGGAGAAGTGAGTGAAGAATTCAAACCTTATGTCATACCAGGACATGTCTCATTCTCAGATGATGAAACTAACCCATAACCTATTACTATCATGCGTGACGCAGGTTGTGCTCAAACTTTAATTCTTAAAGATTGCACTACCCTTTTCAGAAAATCATCAACACAGACTGATGTACTGATTAAAGGGGTTGGGATGGAGTTGTCAAAAGTGCCTCTCCATCAAAGTAACTTAAAATCAGACCTAGTTTCTGCAACAGTCACTGTAGGGCGTTAGGACTAAATTGCCACTTCGGACGGTGTACCATGTAACGCGGACTGATTTGCTGGAGAGAAAGTGATACCAGATCCAATATGTGTCCACAAAGGCCTTGTGTCAAAGATGACAATGAAGATGAAAATGAATCCTTCGCTGGGCCTGTGCCATTACAAGGGCTATGATTAAACAAGCTCTCAGAAGAGATAAAAGATGTAGTTGAAAACTAAAGAAAAACAAAACAACCAAAAGAAAACAAAAGAAAAGAATAACATCTGTGTGGACTTGGACTGGATTACTTTTTTCTATTCGTTCTTGATGCCTGAATTCTGAGTATGGAGGTGATAGTTAGAGATTGTTAATTCTTTTAACCCGATCTACAAAACAGGTGATCGCGGGAACAAGAAAAGATCAAAAACTCACAGGGAATTTATTGAAAGGTCATTGCTCGACTGGAACAGGAACTCAAAAAGTGCCTGTTGTGCTTTTGAAAAAAAGTGCATTCTGCTGAGAAATATAGACCCTACAGATGTTTCGGATGAAGATGGACTGGAGGGGAAATTGTTACCATGCAAATAGTTGTAAACTCAATTTATCAGAAAGAGGTAGTAAGTTGTACATGGATAACCCAATGGCTGGACACTGGGGATAGCACGACTCATTTTTGGTGCCCCACACTCGGGAAAGATGTAAAATGAATATGCAAATCATGTCAAAACATGTAAGTAGTAAGGCAAGGCCAAATAAACAAAAATCGCACCAGCTCCACTGAAAACAATTTCCAGCATTTGAAGAGCCATTCAGTAAATTATTATTGATTGTGTAGGCCTTTGCCCAAAAACAAAGTCAGGAAACCAGTATTTGTTGACCATAATGTGTAAACCAACCCGCTTTCCAGAAGCGATTCCACTGAAAAATATCAAAGCGCACACTATTGTGAAAGCACTAAATTCTTTACACTAGTTGGACTACCCAAGTCAATCCAATCAGATCAAGGGTCTAATTTTATGTCCGGACTATTTCAGCAAGTTATGCATGAATTAGGGATTTCGCAGTACAAATCTTCTGCATACAATGCCGAGTCCCAGGGGACACTGGAAAGGTTTCACCAAACTCTCAAGAATATAATGAAAACCTTTTGTTCAGAATATCCAAAGGATTGGGATGAGGGAGTACATCTATTGTTTGTTGCTAGGGAAGCGGTGCAAGAATCACTAGGATTTAGCCCGTTTGAATTAGTGTTTGGACATCAAGGCAGAGGACCGTTACAACTTCTGAAAGAAAAATTATTATTATTATTATTTCAGGTTTATTAAAACAAAGCATACATAGCAGCAACAGCTGAATTGCGTATGATTTTACATTAAAAAGCTTAAACATTTAAATACAATTATAAAGACCATATATAAATTTAAAAAAAATCATCACTCATCAGTATAACAAAACATTGCACCTTTAAAATATCGCATACAACGACAAATAGGGAAACAAACACACCCAAAACACACCCATAACACACAAACACCCACACCCACACACACTCACAAACATTTACCATAACATTCACATGCAAATATGTCACCCACTAACACAAACACACAATATCATAATTCTATACACACCTGCGCTCACACACACACAGACACACACACACACACACCATCACATGCTAACATCTTAATTCACACCCTCAGGATTGCACAGCAAATCGCTATCATCATAACCTTATTATGATTACAACGTACATGAACACACCTAAATAAGGCAAGAGAGAAAAGGACTGTGCTAGTTAAAAAATTACTTTTGGTTAAGAAGATCAGCCATGAACGGAATTGGCCTGGTCTTATACCTTTTGGTTTTGTCTGCTAAGAACCGACAAACCTGCTAATTTTTTTATTGACCTTTATTCTTATTTTGAACATTGTGTTTGCAGGTTTGAAATCACTGTTTTAGCATTGAAGGGGCTACCCTGACTAGAGAAAGATTCAATAAAAAAAATAAATTAGTATACTCCTTGGTGGTCTGTTGTGCACTGGATCTAGGAGCCTGCTAGTCTGGGTATAAAACCACAAATACCTATTGTGGTCAGGTGCAGTTGCTATGCTACTCAGGGCGACAGCCTTGTTCTAATTGCTTTGTGGTTTTAATCTTCCCTGTATAAAACTCATCATTTTTTTGCAAATGCAGAAAAAATCGTACAGATAGAACAAGGCGCTCTGCCTGAGCGGAATTTATTGAACTTGCTATTGGAAAGCTGCAAGCATAGAACATAGGCCAAGTGGAATTGGAGCCATCAAATTAGGTGCTTGATAAAATGAATTTTTGCCATGGTTTGCTATTTATTCTTTTTAGGGCGGGGGGAATATGACTCGACTCCTCGCAGGATTTATGCCTAATATGATCTGTGACATTGTATCAGACGGTGACCAATGAATGAAGTTGGTTGAGTGCCTTGAACAAGCTAGCCTATGCGTGTCAACCCAAGCTCACAAATTCTGATGAGCTCACCAATTTGGAACAAAATAGTCCACCTGGACAAGTTCTGAAACAGGATAACTTACCAATCGTGATTGACAAGTTTGGTCATTATGTTTTCAGATGTTCCAACCAAAACAAATGGGTGTATCATTGGACATTGTGTGGGTGATGCAACTCCTATCAAACAACACCCCTATAGGCTAAACCCTGAAAAAGCCAAAATCTTGAAAGAAGAGGAGACTATAATCGAACCGAGTCATAGCGATTGGTCGTAACCGTGTGTATGGTACGAACCGGATGGGTCATACGCGTTGTGCCAAGATTTTAGGGCGACAAATCCAAGACAGATTTCGTACCAATACCAAGAATTGATGATGGTATTGATAAGATTGGACATGCAAATGTGTTAGCAAGTTTGATTTAATAAAGGGATACTGGCAAGTTCCACTGACCGAAAGAGCAAAAGAAATTCAGAGTTTGTAACCCCTAGATGGATTGTACCAGTACAAGGTGATGCCCTTTGCTGGCTTGAAAAATGCTCCCGCTACGTTCCAAAGTTTTGAAAACAATTTGGTATTGTACTCTGAGACATGGGAAGACCACATGAAACAAAGCACAAAATGTTTGAACAACTGTCCAAAGCCAATCTGTCAATTTAGCAAGAAGTGATTTTTGTTGTGACACAGTCACATATTTAGGCCACATTGTGGGACAAGGGCAGGTCAAGCCGATCCAAGCCAAAGTAGAGGCGATAGACAAATTTCCATCATTCTACCAACAGGAAAGAACTGATGAGATTTCTGGGTATGGCAGGATATTATAGGAAATACTGTCCTAATTTTTCTGTTATTGCCATCCAATGACCAGCTGGCTCAAGAAGAATACCAAATTTGTTTGGTCGGATGCTACCAAGAAGCATTTGACAAAATTAAGGCCATAATTATGAGCTCGCCAGTTCTGACTACCTGATTTTCAGACTCAGTTCAAGTTGATGGTAGATGCTATGTGATATAGGAGTGGTGCCAGTGCTCGCACAAGAGGGTAAAGAAAAGGTTGAGCATCTGGTTTGCTACTTTTCGAAGAAATTCAATAAGCATCAGCAAAACCAGTAAAAAAGGAGTGCTTAGCTTGAATGCTAGCCTTACAACACTTTTAGTCCAATAATTGTATGATTTGACCCCACACAAATTGCAAGTTACAACAGAAACCATTTTGGTGTTAATATCCTCTGAAATAGGCCAAAAATAAAATATATTAAAAGTCTACCAAAATCAACCTAGTGGAAATGTAGAAATAGGGGGCAAAGTTTGACGGAGTAAAAAATTAGAATTGTTCGAATTGATTTCAGGATGATTACCAATTATTGGGCTACTCCTAAGATTTAAAAAAAGGTATAGTTGCCCTATCTAGGCGTTATAGTCTTAGTACAATAGGCTCATAACACAGGTCAGGTCATCGTGGTAAATTCATAGAATGGTCCGATTTGATCGGACTGGTTGTAAACTAAATTTGTCCCACTAGAATTTGTCCCACTAGATAAATAAAAGTAAATAGATTCTTTGTTTGAAACTTTTCTATATTGTTACAGGCCCATAGAATTAGCAATGATTTATTTCACTTTGAGCGGAAAGTATAAATAGCACAGAACTATTGTAAAATTATATCTAATCTAAACATATATAAAATATACCTGGTTTGTGTGCATAACGGTGTGTGTGAAGCAACATTAGAATGAAAAGAAGATTCAGAAGAAACAGAAAAACCGGAGAAGAAGCGTCTAGAACCTTGTGATTTCATTAGAAAGTTATGGAGTCTAGGGAGATCAACCCAAGGTGGTTAGGAGTTGTCTGCCATAGCGTGGGCATCTCATAATTACACAGTCAGTGAATAGCTGCTACGAGATCCCAAATCTATGCAGAACATGTGGAATGGTAGAGCCATTTCCAGATATGGATGTAATGTGCTATTTAGTACATGACTCATCTAGAGAGGACCAGATCCTTCTCAGTATTGTTTTTGAGGAGCGATATATAAAGCCCGGCGTGAGAGAAGATGAGGCAGAGTTTTTTAACATCTTGCTCCAAGTTATAGAGAGAGTATCACAACATCGTACTCCAAGTTATTAGCAGAGTTTCAAAGAATAGGACATCCAGTGAGTTGTTCCAAGTTAGGACAGTGACAGTAAGACATTGTCTTCCCTATCGTGGAAATGTCATAGTTGTCACAGCCCCAACAGTTTTCGTTCGATTGTGTAGGCGTGTTCGGTTTCCGTATTTGGTGGCCTCTGAGTTATCCAAGGATAAACAAGCTACAGCACTTTTGGACTTTATATTTAGCGACCTACGGGCTTGGGAGTCAAGTTAGGAGCTGGTTTTTCTCAGTAAGGACAAGTAGTCAGTGACACGTCCAACTATAGGAAATTGAAGTTTTACGCTTGAATATTCGCCAGTACTCTTTGTAAGTTCTAAATCTTTATAGTATCTTGCTGCAGCCGCGTTCGTGGCACACAACCAGGTAGAAGTTAGAGTCAATTACTTAACCAAAGTTATGATAGATAAATCTTTGATTATTGATACCTAATCGATGTTTGATGAGATTGATTAGACACACTAAGTAAAATAATATTTGTTTTAATATTTCGCAATCAAGTTACAGTGTATTGCCATTCATTCAGGAGTTTGAATCCGTATAGTTTAGAGGTGTTTTGGCCTGTCAAGGTGACCGTAACAATATAAGAATTACAGAGCTATGACTAGTGACTCCCATAGACCCTGTGTAGCCCCAGTCACATTTTGCGTTCCAATTATGCAACGAATATTATAGATGGGTGCAACCAGTAGATTTCCGGGTTTTGTACCATTAGACGAACAATTTGACTACAGTTTATAACGAAACGGATATATCTGAAAATTTACCCCCATGTGACTTGAACTTTTTGAATCATCACTATGAACTAGCCTGCAGATATGGCAAACTATACCTTTTTTTTTAATCCTGAGAAATGTAACGAACACGTTGGCATACTTTTCGAAGCGTTGATACTTTTTCATATTTTGACCAGGTATAAACCTTAGCCCCTTATAGTTCCCATCCTTTGATTTAGTAGACTTTGATATGTGGTTTTTAAGGTATTCTCAATACAATGTATGTTGGAATTGATTCTGTTGCAATTAGTGTTGGGTTAGGCAGCATTAATTCTTATTGATGGCCTATTTGAAGGTACTTAGCCCCACACAAACACCCCAGACTTGTGTATATGACCACAATCCAACTAATTTTCTCCAACACAGTGAGAAACAAGATCAGGAGGCTTAGTACATGGGGGGAAATTTAATTAATGTTTTGGTTTTTCGTTTTTTCTATACCAAGTTTGACACCAATGTTTTTCCACTACAGAATGTCATGGGAGACTCTGAAAATCATGGGTGTCATTTTTTGAATGTGTCTTGGGTCTTTTATAGGGGGAGGAAAATTTGTACGGGGAACAATTAAAAGTGTCTTAACACCCTCCCCCTTTAAAGAAAGAAAGTTTGATTGAAAAGCAAACTTTTTAAATTTTTTAGGTTTTTTCTTTTTTTAATCTTAAAATTTCACATACAATACACAATGTAACATTGCCTTTTCTTAAAAGCTTTAATTGTTCTGACTTATAAAACATTCTACATAGGGCATCAGCCATCACATTTCTTTGCCTTTGATGTGTCTGATGTATAGGTTGTACTCGTGCAAGGTCAAACTACACCTCACAACGATGATTGTTTTCATGCCTGTGGATGAAGGTGGGGGGTTGTGATCTGTGAAAAAAAGCACGGGTGCACTGTGGGCCCAAAATAAATCAAAATGCCTCCTAATGCCTACAAAATTTCAGAGCAAGACACTCCTTCTCAATAGTGGAGTAATTTATTTGTGCTTGTTAAACTTCTTGAGAAATACGAAATAGGGTGGTCAATTCCGCTCCATAGTGCCGTAGTCGTCCACTTGTAAAACGGCCTCGACCTTTGGCCCCACCCCACCAAATATTGTGACTGAATCCATTCAAAGTTTGACCTTATGTAAATGATTCCCACTTACGGGGCACCATCCAATCACTGAGCAATGACATGTATGGAGAAGCGATACCCACAAACGGTGTGCATGGTGAACATTGGCGAGTAGGCCTGTTTTGTGCTTACAATGTGGAGAAACTTGGTAGAAATGGTCGTTTCGGATATTTTTAAGCACCATTATGTAAACCAAATTTACACCACCTTATAAAAAATAGGATATATTAGTTGTCAGCTTCTACGGAGAGTATAGGTCTAACCGTTTATCCATGGCGTCCTCTTGAATCTGCCAAGCAATCACTGGTGATTTTACCATAGAGTTAGCATTATACCCTACCAAAATACCCACTTCTTTATAAACTAACAATTCGGATGTTTTTGGGTTCTACCATAATAAAATCCCATAGTTATGATGATAAATATTCTAATATTAAAGCTTTACAAGAAAATACCCTTGAGCACTTTCTAGAACGACGTGAGTTTTCATGTCCTATGCGTTAAACACAGAGTACGCATGACAGGTCATAGGCCTATTGAATGCACTGTGTGCACAAGTGAATAGGGAAAATGGACACTAACTGCCCAGATGCTTTTCTTGCCATAAGAAATCCAACCCACACCCTAGTCACTGGCATCTATGCCAACTTGAATTGGTTCGGAAAGTCTGGTGCATCAGAAACTGGTTCAATATCAGTATGGCTTTGATTTTATGGAAATTATTTCACATTCCTGCGACACAAACAAAATTTGACATTTGTGAGTCAGGCAAATTTGGCAAAGGACTGGCAATATCCGAAAAGTTTGGACAAACTTCCTGAATATCCTCTGAAGTTCTTTCCTCGGGTGTTTACTTAGCATGTGGGGAACTTCTAAATTGACTTAAACTTTAGCCTTAACAGGCTTGACATTGCTTGACCTACTACATGGCCTAAAATAAGTGACATTGGATGGCCCAAAACGCACTCTTGACTAAATTGACTGTAAGTTTGTTTTCTGACAATTCTGAAAAAGCGATGGAGCTGCCCAATTGTTGTTCCAAGACTGACTGCTACACAATCAAATCATCAACATAGGCTTCACAGACTTCTTTGGCAGTAACTATATCCATCAAGCTAAAAGGCATCAAAATAAGGCATTATGTGAGTTGAACCCTACTCAAGATACACAAAAGATCTGAAGGTGTTTTAGGTCAATTCGAGGGTGCTGAGTTCCAAATCTGCTGAATGCAAAATGATAAGTTGGTGGAAAGTGGTGAAAATTCTTGTTTAAGGGACACTACCCGATTTTATGATTAAATATGAGCTTTTTATACGATACAAATATGTACATCTTCAAGAAAATTTCAATGTTGTCACAGTAAAGGTCGGATATTATTTGTTGACTTTTTATTAAAAGCGTATGAAACCTCTACCGTAATGATTAAAGGGGCGTACTAACCGATTTAAGAGCTCGTGAAGTAAAGCCACAACGTGGTGAATACTTATTGCACCTTAAACCTTCACACATGGATGGACTTGACAACAATGACAAAAGCAGTACGATAATAGTAGCACTAAAATTTTTTCAGAAACTATAAGTCCTAATTTGACAAGTCAAATAAGTACTTGACTCCAGTCTGTCTTTCAAGCGAGGGCAGCACTCTTTTACCGTGATAATAAACGAGTTTTGATTTGCTATGAAAAGTTTCAAGGTCATGATCTTTAGTCTAAAAAGGTCCGGGGGCACTGCCTATCTGAAGTGACGGTTATGTGTCTCGGTAATCAGGTGAAAAGTAGGGGACTTTCAGTTAAAATATGTACCAAAAAATACGGGGTCATTAAGTACACAGCCTGAATAAGAATTGGTGTCATCCAGTATGTAACTTTAAGAAGGGGGCCATTAAGGTAACGACCAGAAGTTCAAATAGGAAGTGCGTCTCTTCCAGGGTTCAAATTGCCATGAAATTATAAAACTGTTGCCATGAAATTACAAAATTGTTCAAAATGTGCGCGTAGCGTGTGCAAATTTTCAATTTGGATATTAAAATTGTTTAAAAACTGGAAACTTATGGAAACTTGTGAAAAAAGGTTGGTAGCAGGAAAGAAGAAAATGGGGATTATTGAGTAATTGAAGATTTTAAAAGGGGGGGTTTATTTGGTAAAAGGTAAAGCAGCAGCACAAAAAGGGGTCATTGTGTACAAAAAAAAGTTAGAAAAAGAGGGTCTTTCTTGAGTGTCCCACCACCACCACCACCAGGAAAAGGTGGAAACTGTAAAAATGTCTTTAATGTTATGGCCTTCATTTTTACAGTGCCTCTGACTTTGGCACAACAGAAAACTGGTTTTTAGCACAACTGCAGACTTGTCCATGGGTATTTCATGATGGAATGATAAGTACACATAAATTGTTTTGGCAACCGGGCTTTTCAAATCATGTGTCAGGGCGGAGGGGTAGGACACGATCTGCTCGATTTGGGCATTGGGGATTTCCATGCCTAAAGGTACGGTCACATAGAAGACAGCGCCCACACAACCTCTTACCGACTACACAAGACCGCATTTTACAATTTTTATCCCGACCAGGGATGATTAGTATGCGAGTTTCCCCGTCGTCAACGAGACAAGTGGTGCTGAAACGCCTAGCAGTAGGTGACAGCATCATGAAATCAACAAGATCAATCATGTTTAATTGGCGACGCCACTTGTTCAGTCCCCGATCAGTTACAGACCTTGAAACGACGGCACAAGTTGTGACATGTCGCTGTCAAGACTGCTCGTCGATTGGTCGCCGAGTTGTTGATGCCAAGAAAGGTACAGTCACATAGAAGACAACCCGCGACGCGACCCGACCTCTACCCAACTACACAAGACTACATTTTTTTCAAAATCGGCTGCAGTCTTGTTTAAACTTACAAAACATACAAGACAAGAGATGCTCAATCGCCTAGCCTTAGGCGACAACATCAGAAAATCAACAAGATCAAGCATGGTACTTGTTCAGTTCCCAATCAGTCGCAGACCTTAACATGACAGCACAAGTTGTGACATTTTGCTGTCAAGACTTCAAGTCGGCGACTTAGCTTCTGTAGTCGCCGAGTTTAGTCGCCGATTTAACATGTCAAGTTGGCTTGCATCTTCTCTTCTGCTTGGAGCAGACTCATTTCCGACCACTTTCCAACTGCACACAACCACTCATGATGCGCGCCAACTCATCGGCTACCGCTTCCAAACCGCTCATGTTTTCAAGCCGACCTTCCCGATTCCAAAACCCGCCACATTTTTTTTTTAAGCTGCAAGAAAAATTGTGGCGTTTTTTTTTTTTTTTCAAATTTGCCAAGTGCTTCCGACCACACATAGACTGCAGAAGACTGTACAGGACACTCCCAGACTTTGCCAAAACTACACCTGAAAAGGAAAATTACTCTCGATTTTCGAGAAAAGGCCAATCGGCACCAATTTTCAACAGTCTGGAAGCGGTTTTCTAGCAAATAATCGGTAAGACTACAGAAAATTGTACAGTACAGTTCTAGACCGTGCCCAAACTACACATGAAAAAGAAAAAAATGCTCACGATTTTCGAAAATTGGCCAATCGGCACCAGTCTTGAGCAGTCTGGAAGTGGTTTTCTAGCAAACAAATTGGCTGTGTGACTGAGCCTTAAGAAAATTGATGCTCCGTGGACAAGTCTGTTTGCTGACTTATTGTTCAGTGGACCATATCTTGAGAACCACTCAATCAAAATGAACAATTTTTTCAGGCTGGAACCTTTCCAGGTCCATTTTTTATCCAGTAGTGTAACCAGACATTTTCATTTGGGGAGGGAGCAGGCAGGCAGTGGCAAGAGCATGGGGGGGGGGTGGCAAAACATACATTTCCCAATGAACCTGTACTTACCTTGATTCATGGGGCAAGAAGGGAAAAAATCTAACTGGGATTGCCCCTTCCCCCGCTGGTTACGTCACTGTTTGGATCATATCTTTATATTGCCCTTTGTTCTTCGAAATGTTGAATTACTCTAAATGCATTTATAATAGTTCTTAAACAAGAAAATTATTATGATTGTAGGTGAATGTTTTCTAAAAAGGCGGGAGAAGAATAAGTTCGTTGAAATAATATAACACCTTATTCCCCTGTCGTAAATAATTATGGTTTTAAAATTTACAAACGTAAACAGATAATGAGCTGGTGAAGTGAGTGTAATTTTGTCCGAGGGGATACCATTTTCTTCAGAAATTGGGGTGCATGAAAAAGCTGGGATACGTCCCTTTTTAATAGGGGTCACGACAAAATTTGAATATTTTTGTGAAAACCTGCCATTTTGATGGGTCTAAGAAGAAATTGTTTGATTGCTATTTATACCCAATCCACTTTATAAAGCACTTAAATAACTACTTTAGACACTAAAACAAGTTTTCTGACAGTTTTCTTTCAATTACTATTAACTTTGGTAAACAAGTAATGATAATTACCTGAAGTATGATAAAAACACATTATTTTTCTCTGGAAACTGATGAAAACATACGATCCTTCTTTGGAAACTCCTCACATAAAGAACAATATTTGGAGCAGAAAAAGTACAATTTTTAACGCTATAACAATTCTAACTTAGTTAATATTTGATTTTTCAATGTTATTTGTCAATAGAAGAGTGCCCTTTAATTCTAATAACCGGTTTTAGACAAACATTACATGAACATGATAATCAAGGCAGCCCATCCTCCAGAGGACCTCTATGTGCTCCCAAATTATTTATTTCCCTTGATAAACCTTTTTTTTTCAAAAATACTAGGAAAATTAAGTATTTCCCCTTTAAAATCAACTTTCCACCAACGGGGGTGATTTTGTTTGGTGTATATTCACAATTAGCACCCTCAAATTCACCTAAAACACTTCATAAACCTTCTAGTCATATTAGTGGAACTTGGGTATTGTTTGATAATGCTATTTAAAAATAAATAAGGACAATCGGGTAATTCCCCTTTAAAATCCACTTTCCACCAATGTGGTGATTTTGTATGGTGTCTATTTGAAATCAACATACTCAAATTAACATAAAACACTTCTTAAACATTTCAGTCAAATAAGTGGATATTGCGCATGGTTTGATAGCGCTATTTAAAAAAATAAGGAAAATCCGGTAATTCCCCTTTAAAACTCCACTTTCTATCAATGTGGTGATTTTGTAAGGTGTCTTTTTGAAAACAGCGCCCTACAAATTGACATAAAACACTTCTTAAACCCTTTAGTCAAGTTAGTGGATCTTGCACATGGTTTATAAAGCTATATTTAAAAAAATAAGGAAATTCGGGTAATGCCCCTTTAAAATCCACTTTCCACCAACTTGAAAATTTTGCATGGTGCATATTCGGAATCAGCACCCTCGAATTGTCCAAAAACACTTCTCAAACCTTTTAGCGTATCTTAAGTAGGGTTCCCTCAAATATGCCACCCATGGATCCCCTACTAATGAGAAAAGAGTCGAAGAGAGAGACCGGACAGAATCTAACATTCGGAATTTCGAAAAAAAATGTTGAAAATTCGATGTTAATGGGTGTTATAAATTCAGAAAACAAAGACATTTGTTGACAAATTTGCAATACAGTGCGTATTTTTTGTAATGGCATATCTACGATCTGACTGAACAATGAACCAATCTAACAGCGCAGTATCCGATATGTATATGATATATGGGCGAAAAGGAGATGTTTCTATACGAATTTAAAAGTTATCTTTTTCCGACTCTTCCTCTCTACCTCTACTTCTCTCTTTTTCTTGATGCCCTTTCGCCCTCCCCTTTTTGAAACCAGAGGAAAAAAACACAGGCAAAACTAGAAAAGTAAAACAAAGTAATAACAAAAATTAATAATAACAAGAAAGAGTTCCGTATTTTTAATATGATTGCCCTTTTATTCAAGTCTGCAAATCTCAATTCAAAATTTGTTGGTTTTGTGGTTTAATGAAACTATTTTAACGGGTATATAATCGCGTATCAACCCACAAAAAAAAAAACACGAACGTGGGTATGGTTAGTGTTCTTGCGACGTTTCCATAATCAAATTTCATTGCGGGCGTTAATAAGAAAGTATTATTAAACGGTTTCCTTTTTATTAATTTGAATCGCTTTAAATAAATCAAACCATGGATGTAATATATTATGTCCATGATCAAACTCAACAAACAACGCAAAAATAATATAACAATAACGTTGAACATTTCAGAGTGCCTAAAAGTATTATTAGGTCTATGGCAGATATGTTATACACTTATGTCATTTGCATAAGGTTTTGTCAAATTTGAAGTTCAAACACCGGAACAATTTTGAAGTGATTACGTGATGGAATGTATAATTACCAAAGTTCAAGCAAATTGGTAAATTGAGAAAATGCAAAGGAAGAAATGATAATAAGCGCTCCCCACAGCGATCACAATTGCGTATAGGCCTATGTGGAGTACATCAAACCACGTTCACTATTATTTAAGCTTGTTCCAATGCAAGTTGAATATAAATCAACAAATAAAACTTTACCGGAACAAAATTCACAACTGTAACAGTAACATTACTTGCAACCGTGCCTATACAAATATGCCATGCTACCAAGAGCTACTTGACAGCTCTGACCATAGTTTAACCTCACTTTGCAAGCTCTAAATAGCCCCAGGGTATAGTTTGTAAACAGGAAAAAAAAAAAAAAAAAAAAGAATTTAAAAGTTATCTTTTTCCGACTCTTCCTCTCTACCTCTACTTCTCTCTTTTTCTTGATGCCCTTTCGCCCTCCCCTTTTTGAAACCAGAGGAAAAAAACACAGGCAAAACTAGAAAAGTAAAACAAAGTAATAACAAAAATTAATAATAACAAGAAAGAGTTCCGTATTTTTAATATGATTGCCCTTTTATTCAAGTCTGCAAATCTCAATTCAAAATTTGTTGGTTTTGTGGTTTAATGAAACTATTTTAACGGGTATATAATCGCGTATCAACCCACAAAAAAAAAAACACGAACGTGGGTATGGTTAGTGTTCTTGCGACGTTTCCATAATCAAATTTCATTGCGGGCGTTAATAAGAAAGTATTATTAAACGGTTTCCTTTTTATTAATTTGAATCGCTTTAAATAAATCAAACCATGGATGTAATATATTATGTCCATGATCAAACTCAACAAACAACGCAAAAATAATATAACAATAACGTTGAACATTTCAGAGTGCCTAAAAGTATTATTAGGTCTATGGCAGATATGTTATACACTTATGTCATTTGCATAAGGTTTTGTCAAATTTGAAGTTCAAACACCGGAACAATTTTGAAGTGATTACGTGATGGAATGTATAATTACCAAAGTTCAAGCAAATTGGTAAATTGAGAAAATGCAAAGGAAGAAATGATAATAAGCGCTCCCCACAGCGATCACAATTGCGTATAGGCCTATGTGGAGTACATCAAACCACGTTCACTATTATTTAAGCTTGTTCCAATGCAAGTTGAATATAAATCAACAAATAAAACTTTACCGGAACAAAATTCACAACTGTAACAGTAAAGTATATAGTTTAAAGCAAACACACACCGAATGTACCATCATGTGCCATGCATCTCTGTAAAGTGAAGCCAATCGATTTAATTAAAAAAAAAAAAAAAAAAAAAAATTGTTAACTACTTGTAAAATACAATTTTAAAATAAATTGTCAAAAGAATTATATTGGTCATTTTTGTGGTTTAGATCAGTGCAACCAAAGGCCTAACAAACTTTTAAACACCTTACTTTGTTTGTATGTATGACTATACCTGTATGTTTGGCGATGTCAATAAAATACTAAGGAACTATTGAACTTGAACAAAACCTATTTAGGTCTTGCACCAAGTTTCTAACATATGCTCAGAGTTGCCTAATAGTTCCCAGAAAGGCAAAACTATTTCTATGACATGAAGGTTATAATAGGATATAGCTCATCAGCTCCCCAAATCAAATTCCATTCAGGTTATTTATGGTCACACCAGCCAAGTAGTACCCCAGCCACAGGTTAACATGGGTGACCTTACCAATTACTAGCTAGCCTTCAGACTTGCCCAACCATGGAAAGGTCAATTGATAGCAACTGCAGAGCAATAAATCAGGCAATTTCACCTATTTTCTTGCACCAGGCTTTAGAAAAGGTTTCCCTGGTCACAAATGGTAGAAAAGTATAGGCGCCCGTGCCTTTAATGAAGTATATAGTTTAAAGCAAACACACACCGAATGTACCATCATGTGCCATGCATCTCTGTAAAGTGAAGCCAATCGATTTAATTAGGCAAACAAAACACTTGAAAGAAGAATACGCCACTTCAGTCAAGTGCCTTGGTACTTGACTGCGAACGTCCAATCTATGGCTCGTTGATTTCAGGGACGGATATCACGCACAGCACTGTACAGGGGTCAGCGTTTAGCTCAGTAAAGGTCAGCGTATTGCTGAAGAGCGTACGAGACGACGGATCGTGGATAGAGTGGCCAGCTACTCCGTCCAATAAAGGAGGATCCTCCTTATAGGAATAGATATGATTCATGAAAACAATACACTTGTACTTAGGGTTCAAGACCTTGAAGACATATGCTCAATAGCCACCGATCCGTGTATTTTTGCATTTTCAGTATGAAGTTTGTAAATGTCAAACAGGTTTAGTAGCTATGGGAATACAAATTTCACTTAGTATAAGTAAGAAATGGCCCCTTGTACACTGTTAAGTTACATATAGGTTTGTCATCTTTGCTCAAAATGGTAAATACAGGGCGACTTTAAATATTGCCTATTGACCCTTTATAATACATGGATCACCCTGTATAATATACATGGAACACCCTGTATACTTAATATTTGATCATAACTTTGGACAGAAACCCATATCCTATGTATTTCTCTTGAAGAAATATAGGATTAGTACTTGAATAAAAGAGGTTAATCTTCAAAATGACTTTTTTTTGTCAAAAATGTAAGTGAATTTGACCACCCTGTATGTTCAAAACAGAACAACATTAGTTATCTCCTTTATTATTTTTTGGAGGGCCTTTGTCATGTCTTTCAAAATCCACATCTGTTTTGACCTGCACATTTTTGGGAAAAAAATTGACCAAGGTATATTAAAATGACAAAATATATAATTTTTCTTATGTTACACCCTATAAGAATTTTACCCACCCTGAATATTGTCTCTCTTTTGGCCATATCTGACATCCTTGTAGTATTTAGCTTTCCAAAAAAATGTATACTTATATACAGTTTGCATGTAAGGAATAAAAGTTGTGTTAAGAGTAATACATATTGGTGCCTTTTTTGTCATTTTGCACTGTGTAACATTTTTTGTACCCAGTTCATGACATATGGCCATATACCCATAAGAGTTATGGACCAGTGGTTCCTTTATTTAGTTTGTCATAGCATTTTATGAATATTTTATAAAGGTTTGAACATAAGGCAAAGGTCATTTAGGTCAGAGGTCGAACTGTGTACTGCCCATATGAGTCTTGTACCAGTTGTTGTTTTGTGCATGTTTGGAGGTCACATTAAAGGCTGACTCAGAGATTTCCTGAGCATGGCGCCCTCATTTTTCTGATAAATCGTGTTTTTTGCACAAACTTAATGCTTGTCCACACACTAATCACTGTGTGAAATAGCTAGGCTCAATTCGATGTCCTTCATATGGAAAATCACAGGTTTGTTTAAAAATTCCGGATCCGGAATTTGGTTATACACAAGTATCCTATGGGACTATGATTTCCATCTGGTAAATTGGGTTCCCCGTTCATCTTAGAGTTTCTCAATGCCTGACAAACCACATGTGTCGTCATTATTATGTATCGGTCGGTCCAGGGTCCTTCTTCGTTGAAGTGACATTATCAAATCTCATGGACATTACACGACGACCTGACTTGGTCTGGTTCTTTGGCTCTTTCAAACCGGTCGAATGGGATCCCATGGTCAAAAATCATCATTTAGATTCAAGTGCCTGTGAACTCTCTACCCCATAACATCTAGTCTCAACCATGTTTCGAACCTTTAAGAGGTCAAAATGGTTTTCTTTGACCAAGTACATAAGGTTGAACTAGACAGCTTTATATTCCTTAGCTTCTATCATAGGCAGTTTCCTGTCTCAATGTTTTGGTACACACCAATAACTCACTATACACTTAGTCTATGGAAAATGGCAACTTTGCGGCATGTTTCTTCTTTCACATTAAACTCTCACACAGAGGAAATACAAACAACTCACCCCCCAGTACAGCTAATCACCAAATCAAATTTTGAGCATATGATGACCGGAAATTTTTTTACGAATCCGAAAACCAACTTGCCCGATGTCAGGAAGACGGCTGGTGGGCAGACGGGCCATTCTCTATAAAGTCGCCAAGCTAGTCATTTCAAATCTGATTGTGAAATTGATTACCGCGGAGTAAATTTTCATCAATTAACTGTCCAAATGCTGCTTAGTTTGATAAAACATGACCAGTCTTCCATATCAATCATGATATTTCATCACTTTCTTAATATAACAGTGCATTTTTCATACATTTTAAAGGCACTTTTTCCCGATGCAATTCAAGAAAGTAGTCCATCCAAGATTTTTTTTGAATCCTTAACGGGCAGCCAAGTTAGTGTGTATACCATTGGTTACACAATTGTGGACTTTTTTCTTTTTCGATCAAAAATTTTTGGATTATGTACTTTTTTTGGAATTTGTAAAATATATATATGCTTTTCATGCTTATCCCTCCAAACCAATATTCCTCTAACTAAATCTTTGGTGTGCATTTTTTTTTAAATTTGGTTTTTCATTTCTCAATGTTATTTATTATGCAGGTCCTAGTCTATTTATTTTTCTGTTGTGGAAGTTTGAATCTTGTCATGTTCTGGTACGGTCTATTTTTATTTTATTTCATGGGAGCCAAGTCATTTTATCCTTTTTATCCCCCGGCCTAACAAGCCATGGGGATATTGTGGGCGTGTATGTCCCCTGCGCTCACATGAGTATGTTGTTTGTGCAGGCTGTAGTGGTGGCTTACGTGAGTGGTTGTGTTTGCATATTTTGAGTGGTGTTTGTATGATTGGGTGGGTTGGTGTTTTTGTGTACGTCCTTCTATGTATGTTGTGCGCATATCCGATTTTGTTCTGTCTTCTGGGGGTTGGGATGTGGTGGGGTTCCTTTGTGGTGGGTGTGCGTGGTGCGGTGTCGTGTTGTGTTGTGTCAGGTGTTGTGGACCGGGGTCGGAGGTCGTCTTTGTTGTGTTCCGGCCTGTACATCTTGCCGGGGGCATGACGCAAGTTTCTTGCAGAGTTTTTTTTTATGATATTGTCTCCATATTAGATTCTACATGAATATGGTGCTGTGCAATTTGGTATTTATATTTTGTTGTGTACATATTTAAACAGTGTGATGTGCAATAATACTAGTATTATTATTTAATATAATTTTTAATATTTTATACTTCTCTTCACTGTATAGGCTCAAGGACCACAATGGAAATAAGTGTACATGTTTGTGTACTTTTTTGTGTTTTTATCCTTGGTTATGACCTTAATAAAGTGAAATGAAATGAAAAAGACTATATAGAATACATAAATGTTTACTGCCTCAAAACGAAAAATCTGATTCACCTCAAAATTTGGAATTGGGCATTTTGGGTGGCTATCTTTAGTTCTTGGCAACTACAGGGTGAGTAAAAAAAAACTTGACCCTGATTGTGTCCGCCATTTTTAAGTAACATATATCCAACATATTTGGTATTATCTGAAAGCTGTGTTTATTATCTTTAATTTACTGCAAAGATCATTCACATCAGTTAGGTATAGACCGAGCTACAGTCGTTTGAATCAAGTAGTCGGTTTTCTGCTCTGTCCACGGATTCACATTGAAATGAACGGCGTTCAGCGAAGGAAATCAGTGTCCAGAAGAAAATCAGGCTATTTATTCACTGCAGATTCTTGATTCGAAAGACTTTAGCTCGGCCTATACTTAACCGATTGGAATGATCTTTCCAGCAAATTAAAGATAATGAAATAAGCTTTCCACAGATACCACACATGTTAGATATATATTATTTAAAAATTCAAAATGGCAGACACAATCAGGGTCAAGTTTTTTTTGACTCACACTGTATTTCTAATTATTACACACCAAAATTATATTTCGAAATCTCTGAGTCAGACTTTTAATTTATTTGCCAAAATTGTATATCGAGGGTTGACAAACAGAAGGACGTAACTCAGCACTGAAAGAAATATTACAGATTTCTTTAATTCTGCTGTTCATAATAGCTCATTACTAAAGTTTATATAATGTTTGCTTACAGTACCATATATGAGCTTTATGAGATGTTTACATTTTGAGTAATGAATAACATCACATTTCTCAAAAGCAGTATTACAGTAGAATTAAAGAAATTCTTTAATATTTCTTTCAGTGCTGAGTTACATCCTTTTGTTTGTCATCCCTCGATATATTTTGACCAAATGGGGGTCAAAGGTCACATAGGGCCATTAGAGGTCAAAAGGGCGTGGGTTCGAGTCCCACTGAGGCCAATGTGTTGTGCACTTGGGCAAGGTGCTTTACCTCGCTTGCCTCACTCCACCCAGGTGCAAAATGGGGAGCTCATAGTCCACTGAGTGCTGCTCAAAGGTATGAGTATGCCTTCCAAGGCATTTGTATGGCAGCTGACATATTCTAGTGACAGTGGGATAAATGTAAAACCCCGGGGGTCACTTACATTGAAACATGTACACCATCTGCGATAAAAAAAACACGTAAAAATGGTATTTTTTCACAGTAGGCAACGATATTCGCGTACGCGTTTAAATAAGGTCAAAACCTTAAAATCGGAAAAAAGGTATCAAAATTACAACCTCAAACCCGAAAGGGTATATAAATCATGACGACGAGAGAATAATAAAACTTGTAGAAATTTACCTGAAAATAATTAAACAGATAAATAAATCCCCCAAAAAATATTTTTCTTTATTATAATTTTGATATGAATATGAATGATTTGAAGTCAGCCAAGCTTTGCAAACGCAGTGCCCAAACAGCGTGAACATTTTTCGCTCAAAATTATTAGCCTACACCTAATTGCTCCTAAATGTGCGCGCGAAACTTGATTCCCGTCATTTAAACACCATTGAGGACGAAGGGGACGAAATTGAGGACCGGGCTTGAGGATGAGAGAATCCCCAACGGGCGCATACTTTGGGCCCAATATTTTCTGCAATATCGCCAATATCGATAATTGACAGTGGTTTTGCCTGTAGCTGAGAAAACTGTGAAACGTGTACACCCCGGGAAAACAGAAACAGCCCGGAGAAACAGGTTTGTACAGTTTAATTTACTACTGTTGTATGATAATCCCAGTGAATAATTAAGATTAATGTCACTCATAAACACAAGAGAGTGGGAATAAGTCCCGACCTGGCGCGGGCCTGGCGGGCAACATGGGACTAACTTAGGCCACCACTTTGAGGGATCCTTGGTTATGGTGTAAAAAAAAGATTTGCTGAGGGTATATAAATCCGCTAGATGCCTAAAATCCCTGTTTAGGAGGTGTGCTTTTTCACTGAGATTAAAATCCTTGTTTAGGGTGTCTTTTGAAAAGGCACTTATTGCGGATGGTGTAAACATGTTTCATGTAAGTGTACTTTTGCATATTCATGCCAGTAACAAAAAATACAAAAATATAATTTCGATGATTTTTTTTCGATGGTTTTTGTTTAGCAAATCGCTGCTAATCCCTTTAAAAAATAAGTAACGCTTAAACCATCATTTTGTGTTTCAAGTACAAAATATTTGACCATAAAACTCCCCCAAAAAGTATGTCATTTTCAAACTGTGGCTCTTCTTTCACAAAAAAACCCAACATTTCAGATACCAGGGTCCACAAGCCACAATAAATCAATATAACAATCCTGATCATAATGGTGATCAAATTAAAATTCCAGGTTAAGCAATTCGCGCCTGCGTGATATTCCATTTGGAATTATTGTCGATGTTTCGGGCTTGCTCAACCCTCGTCTGATAGTCTTACATTAATTATTACATAAAACATGAGAAGTGAGAAACCATTGTTGATTCAATCAGCGAATGCTGTGCCCGCTCCTTCGAGAGGGGGGGAGTTCTCATGAAAAATAAATTAAAATATAAAGGAACGCAATAATATCACATATAAAAATTTTGCAATTAAATAATTTGAAGTATGGTAATCTTATGATTGTTCATGTAGCCTAAAATTTATTACCTTGATCCATCCTTGATGTGTCCGATCCAATTTAATGTCTTAAAATATGTACATATTATCCTCCCCCTTCTCTTGTAGTTGTAAGGTTCCAATGGAGACAATTTTTTTTCATGTGGTTTATTACAAACTTTAAAAGTAACCTCACGAATCAAATGTGTTCTAATACGTTTTGTTTATGAAAAAAAAGAAAATTATTATTAAAATATATTAATGATGATGATTTATTGACATGACGCCTTAAGTAACTGATATGACATTCAAGAAATCATAAAAAAACATAGCTGGTGAAAAGTTATCGTGGCCCGCAGTAGTGGTTCTCCAACTTGGAGATGTTTATTTGTGCCGTCGGCTAATGGGGAAACCCAGCTGTTTTGGCGCGATACTGCAGGGGATCATTTGCAGAAAACGTAAAAAACGCCGTGTTTGGTACTCGACCTTGTAGCGCCGGACCTTGTCAAGGCAAATTGCTCATCATGTATGATAAACCCATATAAGCTTTGTGAGACCATGGATGGGCCACACAAAGGAACGTTCCTAACAACTACTGGAATCCTCCAAGGAGATAACTCTTGCTCCCTATCTCTTTGTAGTCGTGGTTGATTACTTCCTCAGACAGAGTCTTGAAATCATGAATGACAAAGGACTCACCATCAAACCCAAGAGTTCCAGACGTCACCAAAGTCAGTATCTCACAGATCTTGGACTATGCAGAATGATCTCGACACTAACAGCTAATCTGATATGTGGTGCACAAGATTACTAACAATCACTTGAGAATGCTGCAGACAAAGTCGGCTAAATCTAAATGCCAAGAAGACTGGAATATAGGACTGTCAATGAGGAAGATGACCATCAACTTATCTGCACAACAGATGTAGCACAACTCAAAGAGGTCAAGGACTTCAAATATTTAGGGTCCTATGTTGACGACAGCAAGAAAGATTTCCTTGGTCATGCAAAGGACAAGCTTGGAATGCCTGCCAAAAAAACTACACAATTATGGCAATCTGGTATTCCAATTCAACCAAGATGAAATTCTTTAGAGCCTGTGTAGAGAGTATCCTGTTATATGTGATCTGAGGACCTTGGACCATGAAGGGGAGGATACAGGATAGACTTGGATCCTGCACCTTACACCAGCGTAGTAAGCGCGTACAAAACATATCATGGCGTGAGCACAAGACCAAAGTACAAGATATATGGAGATATCCCATCCAATTTATCTTCTCGTTGCTCAAAAAAACGCCGTGCCGATTGCCGGTCACTTCACGTGCGATTGATCAAGTCGTCTCAGACGTCCCAGGTTGGCGGTGCCCCTGCCCCCACCCCCGGGGGTCGCCGCCCCTTTCTTTCCTCCGTTTTTCTTCATGGCCCCTTCCCCTTCCATCCCCATGTCTTGGTCTCCCCGGCCGCCCTGCTACCCTACTTACAGTCCTCCCCGTCTCACGCCCCCTCCCTTCTGGTCCCTCCTCTTACCTCCCCCCCTATCCCTGTCTCTGTGCTCTGTCCGGATTCTGTCCCTCGCGCCATCCCACCTCCCCCCTGGTCGCCCCTTGCCCGGGTCGCCGGTCCCACCGACAAGACACCCCGCAAGCACACCTCACATACAGAATACACCAGCAAGCAACACCAAACAGACGTCACCTCAACAACACACAACCCACACACAGCACACACCCAGTACACATCCACGCACAAGACATAAAGACATACAATACATACAACACACACAGCACCCCCCAACCAACAAACACCCAGTCAAACCAACAACACCAACACACACACACAACCCACAAGCCACGCATACACACACATAAATACACATATACACATACAAATGTACACATGCACAATAAACACAAAAGGCATTTGCATGTACACCTACTCACCCCCACATATGCATTACCAATCACACACCAACCATCATTATTACATACACATAAAATATGTAAACAGGATATAATGTGGTTATGGGCCACTTTTAAAGTAAAAAAACTCATGGAATCTAATTTTACTCGGGTGCCTTTTGGTAGATTATTCCAGAGTACGGCTGCTCGGTACTGGAATGTTCTTTTACCAGCTTTGTTATTCCATGATGGGAATGATCAACATGTTCTGAGACCTGACTCCGAGTGCCTTTAGAATGTGTTGCACTGGTAAAAGTAAAACAAGAGGAGATATAATCAGAAGCAAAATGCTTAAGGCATTTAAAGTTTAACATTAAAGGATTCTGATAAAGGTCCATCTTCTCCTCAGATTAGTCCAACCAAGGTCTTTCATCATTTGTCCACCGAGGTTCGAATGTTGCAGACAAAGGACACGGGCAAGTCTGTTTTGCAAAATTTGGAGACTTATGGTGGCCCAGTATTGGAAATTGGACCAACACAGAAGCAGTAGTCAAAATGGGAAAGACCAAGGCTTTGGCAAGCCTATTGACTGTAGTATGAGGAATATAATGCTAATTCTCCTGAATACACCAATTCTCTTGGAAACGTTTGAACAAACATAATCGGCATGATGATCCACAAATAAATACGGAGCAAAAATAAAACACAGATACGTGATGCGTTGGGACTCTTCAATAGAACATTTTAACATTACGGCAAATATTGTTATAATATTTAGGTCTGTGATTCCAAACATCATGAATTTAGTTTTTTTATGTTAGGTAAGTTTATTTGACTTGAAACCAATGAGCAATTTTAGTAAGTTTAGTGTTAAGATCATTTTGCAGGGTGAGTGGGAAGATGAACTGACTAAAAGGTAGTGTCATTGCATACATAAAACATTTGCATGAAACTGAATTCCGGTTAAGAATTCACAAAACATTATAAATAAAGAGGACCAAGAATTGATTCTTGAGGTATCCAATATCAATATTCTAAATAGTATGAAAGTACAGAATTAATATTAAAAGCTTGTGATCTATCTTGTAGAACGAATTAAAACCAATTTAAGCATTAACCAGTGATACCATACTTCTTAATTTACTAAGAAGTAGATTATGATTTACAGTATCAAAAGGCCTTCTTTAGATCTCAAGGAAGATAGGATCTGTTTACTTCCTACATTTAGTTCTTAAGGATTGATCAGTCTACATTAAAAGAAGGAGATTAGTACTGTGTTTACTTCTAAAACCTGAACTCGGACCATGATTTAAAATGTTAGTATGAGTAAGAGAAGTAAACCTGATCATGTACAGCACGATCAAGAATTTTTGATAAACTAGGAAGAACAGAAATGGGCCTATAGTTGTAACCTCACTTTTGTCACCCTCCTTGAAGATAGTTGTAACCTTAGCTTTTTTCAATCAGATGGGAAAAACTGAAGTGATCAAGAAAGGTTACAAATTATGCAAGTGGGTAACAAATGATTGGTGCTGACAAAGCTGGAGGAGTTTAATACAAACCTTTCAATACCTGTAGCTTTGATTATTAGAAAAGTTACAGAATCTGATTCAATTACAAACAGGCGTTATAATATTCAAAAATTGAAAATTAGTGAATCTCAGGGTTGAAGTAAAATTATCACACTATTATTATTCTCATTACTAGTCATTATTAAATTTATTGCCCAAAGTTTCCTACAGAAGTGAAATACCCATTAATTTGAGCGCAATCTCTTATCATCACAAGTAAAAAAACTAAATTTGTTTTAAATTCGCTTTACAGGGTGATGTCTTCTTTGGAATTAAGTTCCTTAGATTTACTCAAAAGTTTCCTAGGATCATTAATATTATCATTAATAAGCATTATTACAGTAGTTCTTTTTCAATGATTTGTAAGTGTATTTACTTGGTTTCTTAACTGAACTAGCCATTGCCCAGTCATGTGGATCATTTGTTTATGAGCCTTTGAGAAGTAGTGGTCCATGTCTTTTGAAAGTTTCATATATTTGATGTGTAATCCACCTCAGGAAGGGAGCCCTTGACTCTCTTTCCTTCACAGGACAATGTGTATCACAAGCCTTATCAAACAAGTCCTTAAAAATTGCAGTAGGCATTGTCAACATCACTGCAATGTTCAACCGTGCTCCAATTAATTTCTTAATTGTATCAACCAAATCATATCATTAAAGTTTTAAAGATCTTTGTTTCCAACTATATTAGGTGGCGACTTTAGTTTTCTTATTCTTTAAATGAGTTAAATAAACGGTGCGTGGTCAGATATTCATACACTGTACACCAGAAGAGAAATTTATCTGGTTTGAAACAAAAAGCCAGATCAAGAATTGTTTTGGTAGTTTCAGTTATTATAGTGTGTCATGAATGAGCGCTGCATATTACTATGAGAAGGCAAGAGTGTTAATTTTATTAGAGTTAGGTGTTACATAAAAAGCTAAGTTAAAAATCCCCAACACAATAAGAACATCATCATAGTAGGTGTGGAGTTTTGGAAAATGAATCTACCACTGTCAATGTAATCAGCAGAGAGTCAGGTGTATATAAAACAGTACCATAGAAGGAGAGGCTTTGGTGTTGGTAACTTAAGCTCTACCCAAAGTGTCAATGCCAATTGTTATGCAAATCAGAATTCTCATTGAATACCACACCTCCTTTTATATAGCACAAAACACCACAATGCTCCATGTGCACTCTATCTAGCCTACATTAAAGTACCCATCAATAGAACCTCACGTCATTATACCATCATTAACCAAGTCTCATAACACATAAAACATCAATACTATTTTGATGTAATTTAAAACTCTTACATGATCTACCTTGTTACGGAGACTACGGAATATTGATATGTGCAATTTTGAAAACTTTTTTGTTAACTTACAATCATAGTCCATATAAAATTTTTCCTGAAAAGGAAGTTCATAATTAGATATACGAGAAAAACAGTTATCACAAAACCAAGTGTTTACTTTGCTGTGCATGAGAATTAATACAGGTAAAATGAAAATCAAGTGTACAGTTGTCACACGATTATAGAGTTGCAATCCATTAATTTTACGAAAGACATTGCCACAGTACTAGGTGGTATTTTTAGAAAAGTTCTTAGATTTAACATCATTTACACAAAAATTCTTCTACACTGCAATACTGTATCGATTGTAAATGTCATTCTGAACACATGAATTCAAATGAGGATTGTCAAACATGGCTTAAAGTTCAGAGTCAAATTCATTTTACGGTCCGATTTGTTGGTTTCTGCCCAAAAAATCCTAAGTTGGAATAGTTGAAATGAATTCCTTGCAAGAATACAAGTTCCTTTTCTGTTAAGATGGAGGTCCATCATGCGACTACATCATTTAACTACATTGATGCGATTGCTCGAGACATCCAGCAGGATCCATCTGATATCCCCAACTTAATGACAAACAGGGACATTTGGCACTACATGGTGAACAGCATCTCGGCTGCGGCCGTTAGATAGATTGTTAGCTCCGCTCTGTACACAGTGTGTGTGTGTGTGTGTGTGTGTAAAATGATTTGGGGATCACCATGGGCCAAAAGCAAAATATTGTTTCACATTTTTGTTTGTTTTATTTCTTCTTTAAACTGGGTAACTTATTCAGTGGACGATACAAGATGTCCTGTTCTTCCATAAGGCCCAAGGTACATCTTAAAATGTTAACATACAAAATATAATATCATATAATTACAGATTAAACATAAACATTGAACAGTGTAAAAAGATAATCTTAAACTACTTAAAGTTTACCACCAAAGTGAGAAACCAGAGCAAAATGTTTTCACAAAAAGCATAATGATAAAAAGTGCAGAAATCATATGAACTATAAATACATTGATATACATATTAACAGGCAAGCAGAAAGTAATAATGAGTAGATTTGCAATAATAAATCAATTCTCCTATGATTACATCAATATAATAGTAATTCATTCAATACTTACAAGAGTAAAACATAGTAATGAGTACCACCCAAGAGAGACATAAAAACATAATTAAAACCCTAACATGGGTAACAAATGCAAGAACAAAGTTAAATTAAAAATACATTTCAGACAATTTAATGTTAACATATGTCACCTAAGATAATAGTATATGTGGAACTGTATTTTTTATATAGAAGCTCGGAGAAACTGGTGAGGACAGAACTAAATAAAGACGAAAAATACACGGTCTCGAACCCGGACTTCTCGCTTTCTAGGCGTGAGAAATACCACTGGGCCACAGAGGACTGTGTTTATGTGGATACCAGTAAACGAGGGCTAATGTATTTCAGTCTTTATTTCAGAGTTTCAAGCGGCCGTAATTATATTTTAGAATGGGAGGGTCTTATATGCATGATTCTAGCAGAATCTATGACGAAGCGAAACTCAATTCAATGCACGCGAGGATCAAGTAAATGATACAACCCGAGAAAGTAACTTGGTAAATATTATATAGAAGCTCAGAGAAACTGGCGAGCACAGAACTAAATAAAGACGAAAAATACACGGTCTCTCGCTTTCTAGGCATGAGAAATACCACTGGGCCACAGAGGACTGTGTTTATGTGGATACAGTAAACGAGTGCTAATGTATTTCAGTCTTTATTTCAGAGTTAGAATCATGCATATAAGGCCCTCCCATTCTAAAATATAAAATATAATTACGGCCGCTTGAAACCCAGATAAAGTTATCTTGTACTGACAGCCATCTCCTGACACGATAAAATAACCCTATATACTTAGAAACAGTGAGGCAAATAGTATTTGTATGAATGTCCCATTTCAAAGATTGGTCAAGAGTTAGCCCAAGGTATTTATATTGGTCAACATTTTCAACCTGACTGTTTTTTCAAACACAAACAAAGTTGGTTGGCCTTTTCCAGTTTTTGTATTGAACAAAATAGCATAGCTTTAGTTTTTTGGCATTCAAGGTTAACTGGTTCTCTTCCATCCACGCTGTAATTTTAGCCAGATCTGCATTGAGAGCGACATTGATGTCATCTTCATTGTTGGAAGCATGAAACACTGCAGTTTCGTCAGCATAAAGATTGATTTTTGTGCAGTTGGTAGGTCATTTATGTACATCGTGAATAGAAGAGGACCAAGTATTGACCCTTGGGGAACTCCAAAGTCTACTGTTGCAAAGATTGTAGTACATTTCCAACTTTTGCTGCCTGTTTTCTATTACCAAGGTATGATTTAAACCAATCCAGTTCCAGACCCATAATTCCAAACACACTGAGTTTACTAATCAAGATGGAGTGATTCACTGTGTCGAAGGCCTTTTTAAGGTCTATAAATATGCCTCCAATAAGTTACCAGAGTCAATGTTCTTAAGGATGTAATCAGTAACCTCTATCAGTGTTGTTGATGTGGAATGTTTGGGTCTGAAACCAGATTGAAGACAGGAGATTGTTTTTATTTAGGTATGGTATTATGTACAAGCCTTTCAAATATTTTCATGGTAATTGGGATAACAGATATTGGGACAGTAATTATTTACATCGGAATGTGACCCGTCCTTGTGAATAGGCGTCCTTGCTTATTTTCCACTGCTGAGGTACTTGGCCTGTTGATAAGCTGAGATTAAAAAGCTTAGTGAGGGGTGGAGCAAGGGGTCCTCCAGCCCCTGCTTTTAGAAGCTTGCTACCCACCCCATCAAGATTGGTTACTTTCTTTTCATCCAGTTTGTTCAGTAGTTTAAAACATTCTCTTTGATACTTAAAAAATACATCGGTCCTTGGATTGCTTGTGTCTGCCATCGCGGTTAGTGAATGATAGGCCTAACATGACCTTTGACCTTGATATGTGACATTGGACCACATAAACAAATGAGGGATTGCATGTTAACTCCATAAACCAAGTTTGGTTCCAATTGAACTTCATCTTTTCATATGAGGTCAATTTTACATTTTCAGCCTATCTTACAACTTGACCTGACATGACCTTTGACCTTGGTATGTGACCTTTGACCTCATCAACAAATGAGGGATGCCATGTTGCACCCGTGACCCAAGTTTGGTTTAAATCCATCAAAGTATGAAGATATTACAGGCAAATGTTAACCTTTTTCACAACAACAGACAACAACAACAGATATTAACAACAGTGGACAAAGTGATCCCTATGTGTCTTCCTGCCTTAGGGCAGGCGACACAAACGAGAGCATCAACGATGCATGTAACCCTCGCTTATAATTTATAGCACAGGGGCGGCGGCAGCTTAGGAGGGGCAAAAATGACATGATTAACTCATATAGGTAAAAAAATTAATGCAATGTATTGCTTTAAAAACCTGTTTTTCTGAATTTTGATATTCTTGGTGCCACCCCCTGATGCCAACCCTGATGTAGCACATACATGTACATGTATCTAAGTTGGTCACATCATCTTGTATCTACAGCAGAAAGCAAAAAAATATGTTGGAAACCCACCTTGCCCCTCTACCAACATCCCACCTTCCCCCTCTACCAACATCCCACCTTCCCTCTCTACCAACATCCCACTTCCCCCTCCCCAACACCCTGTCCCCCAACATCCCACCAGTCCCTCCCCAACAACCCATCTACCCCTTCCCCAACATCCTATGTACCCACCCCAACATCCCACCTACCCTTACCTAATATCTCCCTTTTCCTCCCCAAAATCTCCCCAGTATCTCCCCTTCCTTAAACATCATAACTCCCCATTCCCAAAACCCTCATTCCTAACACCCTCCTTGTTCTCATAAGTCAACATCCTCCTCGTTCCCCGTTCATTCCCAACACCCTATAGACCCATTTCCTAACCGTTCCTACTTATTCCCAACACCCTTCCTACCGATTCCCAAAACCCTCTTTTGTATTTCATGTCTATGACCATAATGACTATGGAAGGACATGTCCATGATTGATGTATTGAGTTTGAAGATTAGAAAGAATTTATTATTGTGTCACCACCCTATAAATTCGGCAGCTTCAACGGAATAACTGATGTTGAAGGATATGGTGGCAGAATAATGAATTCATCTCGATTATTTGATTTTTGACACAAAGTAAAAAGCCTAACCTTACATTTTTACTGTTGATTTATTAGTAACCTGGGGTTCGTACCCCAAACTTTTGTGTAATCCTATATGCATATGTCCTACACATAAAACCTTTTCATGCCAGTTACACAGTGCTTTGGACAAATTAGTCCACTCAGGCAAGACAATTACGACTGAATTTTGTGAACAGACCCCTGCACAGTGAAAAACTGGTAGTGCCTAGTAAAAGTGTACGACTATACTAAGCAATGGAGCAACCAATGTTATCAAATGTCTCACGTGAACAAGACCAAGAATGAACCAATAGTATGACTAAGCATGTGTGAAGATTGAGGAGGGGTGGAGGAGTTTAAAATTGGTGTGAGCACGAAAGAAAAGAGGTACGTGTATGATGTATCCTAATATATTTGTTTCAGTACTAATAAATTGATTTGAGGAAGTTTGCAGTGAATTTCTGTGTCAATTTACAAAACATACATCATGGTCATTGGACCATTAGTGTTGTCTGTTGTCCCGGTTTGTGAATGGGGCCAAAGGTGACATGAGGGCACCAAGGTAACATGAGGGCACCAAGGTAACATGAGGGCACCAAGGGCACATGAGGTCACGTGGGGTTACAAAGGTCACATGAGGCACGAAGGTTGCACCCACCCCCCTCAACGAGCCTACCCCAATCCCTCCCCAATGCAGCCGACTGGTAAATGGGGCCAAAGGTGACATGGCGTCACCAATTGTCCATGAGCGTCCCCAGGGTGACATGAGGTCATCAGGGTCGCATGAGGTCACCAAAGGTCCATGAGGTCACATAGGATTACAAGGGTCACGGGGTCACACCAGGTCAGATGGGGTCATGAAGGTATAGGGGCGTCATGAAGGTCATATGGGGTCATGAAGGTTCATTAGGGGTCATGAAGGTACATGGGGTCACCCCCACCCTACCCCTCCGATGTACCCCACCCCACCCCACCCCACACCCCCGATGCACCCAACCCTGCCCCAACCCCCACCTGGCCCCCTCAACACCCCACCTCCCTATCACAACACCCACTATTCCCCCTATCCAACACCCACCCTTCCCCTCCAGATGATTCACACAAAAGATGGAATAGTAGTTTTTCATGTAGAAAGGAATATCTAAATAAATACCATCGTACTATAGCGATAAGCAATTTGGCCATAATGAGCTCATTTTAAATACCTTAAAAACTTGTTTCAGGAACTTTCAAGTGGCACCGAAGATGCGCACCATAATGGGTTTTTGTGCAGTGAAGGAATTTAATGCATATCAGTGATATCTGATGTACCGTTTCAAAAATATAGCGATTAGAGATTTTTGAGTCCCCCGCCACACTTCTGTTGGCGAAGATGGACTATAAAAATGCGAGCCGCAGTGTGGTGTGTGTGTGGGTGTGTGTGCGTGTCCACGCGAATTTGGAACGAAGCACGACGTGGAAGGACATCTCGCAACATAGATGTATCTCAAGTATGGGGGGGACATGTGGATGGCGTCAAAGGTCAAAATGTGAGTCAAAATAGGGTCAAATAAGGTCAACCAGAGCACAATGATGCAGAAGCCTATCAAGTAATGGTATTCAAAGAGGACAATGTTTTTTGTGACAACCCTTACTTTATGTACAATGGAAAAATATATGATAAACAAATTAACTTGGTTTAACAAAAAAACTGGTTAATTAAAACACGGGTGGTCAAACCACAAGTCTTGCCCCCCCTTTGTGATCACAAAATGTGAACCATTTGGTGAGGGGTAAAAGGTCATAAGGTGGTCAATGGGTGTCATTATCTGAACAACCCATGGAGTCGGTGGCTTCTGACCAAGCTAGGCATCAATCGGCTCAATTGTTTAGGCTGAAGAGAAACAAATTATATAAGTTTTCAAAAACTGCCAAAATGACCCTTTAATTGGCACACATGAGCTTTGACCCAATCTGTTAACACCCCATATATGGGTCACAAGTCAGCGGCTGAGTGATTCTTCTAGCTGAAATTGGTTTCAATGCACATGACCTTAGAATCCAATCTGTTAAAACCTGATATGGATTTTTGGGCAGTGGATCTTCTGACCAAGATTGGTGATTATAGCAATTTATCTGTGACAGGAAAACAAATTCATAGATTTTAAAAGAATGCCCCTTAAAATAAGTGTATAAAGTCTTGTGCACTCCCGTTTGTGTATAAGGGGGGGGGGGGGGGAGAGAGTCCACATGGGGCCCCCCCTCTGAAAACCACTTTGGCAGTGGAATTTTTAAACAAAACTCTGGTCACTGATGGGGTACATCAAAACAACCACATAACAGGGAAAAAATGAAAATCAGTTGTACGGATTCAAAATAGCGGTCCAAAAACCAATTTTTGCAACGCGCACCCAATTCACCCACCAAAAAGAAATGACACTTTCCTGAAGGACCTTTTCCATAAAATTTGGATCATAATAGGAAATCATCAATACATTACATTGCTGATTTTTTTTTGGAGTTACTCAAGTACGATTTAAGGGCCAAAACAAATTTTGAATAGTGCCACCAAAATAATTACGCTAATTAGCATAATAACGCCATGGCCGGTTTGAATTTTTTGCCAACAAAATATGCCCAACTGATATTTAGGCAATTGCATAAAAATTTGGGCAAAATGATTGACCATTAAAAAATGGCACACAAAACAAAAATGTTGGGTCCATGTGAACCCCCCCATACACTTAAAGGTGATCCTCATTGCTCAGACGGCATATATTAAGCTATATACCAATATACCAAAGCTTATTTTATCGCGATTTTATATGTAATGGTGTCATATTTATGCTACTCACGATTTGGTTACAAGAGCCAAAATGAAAATCGTCTTTCAAGCAACACCACTTCAGCGAAAGTCAATATTATTGACCTGGGCGCTGTGAGGTGGTGACGTCACCGATTGTGTAATCGTCTATGCAAGTAAACAAAATCCCATTCACTTTTATCGCTCGCTTCTGCGTTTTCGAAGACTTACCATTGTTTTCTCTAAAATTTTCTCATTAAATCAGAATTATTAAGGCAATACAGATAAAGATAACTATCTGTTGAAATATCTGGTAGATTTGATGGCTCTATCCCACAGAGAAGGCGGTTCAGTAGGATTTATACCTAATGAATTCTTGCTTCACAGTATGGTGCAATTGTATGGTTAATGGTTAACAAATTGCAAGATTAAAGTTAATTACCTTCTGTTACGCCGCTGAGCCAAGACCTTACCGGAAACCCAATAGAAAAGCCAACAGTGATTTATTAAAAAAAGGCAAAAACTAGTCATTGACGCGATGCGTAAAAATATGGTCCCCGGCCGAATGGTCCGATCATAACATGCAAAAAATGAAACTGCAATGTATGAGTGTACAATACGAATCCCAAAAATGGTACATTTGGTAAAATGACATCAAGATAATCTAAATTAATTGGAAAAAAATCCTTAAAAATTCACTAAATTTAGTAAAAAATATGATAAATATTCAATTTGGCACACTATTTGAAAAAATCATGTAACCACAGTTAAATTTGGGCCCTGTACGGGGTCTGGAAAGGGGCGAAACTGAATTTTACGTATTTTCACATTTTCCAAGAAATTAAATCAGGCTGGGCCAACCATAAAACTGATTCATGTGCTGCAACCAGAACACAGAACTAATAAAACCTTTCAATGAAAAACATGGATACTGCATATATGTAATACCTTTGTGTGATATACTTTGGCCTACCCAACCTAGCCATCACTGATATTTGCATATAATTAGCTCATTTGCATATTTATTTGCCCGAAATATGCCCAAAATCTAAATCAGGTCAAGAACTCCTCAGTCAGCTTCCTTCCACCAAGTTAAATCATTATACGCTACCGAATCAGATAAATTGTACACAAGCCTTGCGGGAAAATTTCATAAATTATGCCAATTAGATAATGAATTGGCATTTTATACCCAAAGGATCTAATAAGGTCAAGGACCCCCCCCCCCCATCATCAACCCGCTTTTTTCAACCAAGTTATCATCGGGCCACCATACAGAACTCCAGATAAATCATACACAATATGGCAACTGTTGACATTTTCTGTGCAATATTGACCGTTCTCTTGATTTCCCTACCCCATGACAGACCCAGGGAAGACCCTGGGGGAAATGAATTGCATGGGAGTAGGGGATTGTCCTTCTACATATACCAATTTTGGCTACTCTAGTCATCCAGAAACAAGATATGCCCAAATGTTCCAGGGTTAACATTTTTTTAAGGGACATACGGGTCCAGGTTTAACATTTTCTCACGGACATAAGGACATACCTACGGACGGAGCCCATTTTATAGTCCCCTCCCAAAATCGTCGCGGTTTTTTTTTGCGACAAAAGGTTCAATAACCCTAAATTGAGTGATGTTTGACGGTCTGAGAAAAGTAGATAAGATATTTTCCGTTACTCCCCCTGATAGCGCATACCTCATGCACTTCCAACGGTTAGCATAAGAGGGTAAACGTAAATCAATGGAAGAAGCCGTGTCTTTATACGAACACAGTAGTTTTTGGCCACCACCCATGCTCCAGGGGGCAGGTCTCCATCACAACTATTTTAGTTTTCATGCTCCAGGAGCATGAGTGGTGGTCAACAACTCCACTCACTTTCGTGTAACCTCAGTGGCATCTGAGCTCGCTTGATACTCAGGAGTCTGCGTAAGCGATGAGAATTCAAGTGATTTTTTCACATTTCTTGCACACATGAAGCCGGGAATTATAATTACCAATCGACAGAGATCAAGGAACCTAGTCAACAAACATTTATCGCTATATTGGCAAAATTCCACACAGGAGAAGAGGAGCGATGTGGGGTTCCTTTCCATTGGAAGCTATTGGAAGATGCATTGCGCAACAAGACTTAACCAATCGCTACGTCACACAAATTGGCAAGGTCATAGAAGGAAGCTTACGCGTATTTTTTCGGCGGACAAATCCAACAAGGAAATATAGGGTTAGTTTTTGGTTTATAGCGGCTCTATTACACGGTTAGTTTTTTGGAAAGATATTTTTGGCATCCTGAAGTATAAGCTTCCATTGGGATATGGCTTATTATGCCGTCGAGCAATGAGGCTCACCTCTAAGTGTATTTGGCCTAATCTGTGAACACCCTATATTAGACTATGGGGCGTGGACCAAAAACCAACTGTAGAACTATACATGGTATATATATTGATAATCAGAAATAAGGTTAACTCAGTTGGCAGACGATATTAACATTTTTGTTAGTGAATCAAAATGCATTGATGAGGTTTGTAAAGTTATGATATTTTCGTGTTGTTCAGGAATTTATGTCAACAAAAATAAGGACAGAGGTATTTGGTTGGGAAAAGAAGCAATTCCTGAAAATATAAACGTTAAATGCACCAAAAAGGTCTGACAAAAAGCCTAGGCATATATGATGGCAGAGACACAAAAGCGGCTGAAACCATGAATTGGACAAATAGGTTGAGTAGATTAAAAACGGCGTTGAACTGTTGGAAGTCACGTACTAACTTATTCGGAAAAATAACTATATCAAATCTTTTGATATCTCACTTTTATATAACGCTACAAGCCTGCACGTTCCTGATATGTTATCAAAGAGCAAATAAAATGCTACATGATTTTTATGGAGTTCAAGAAAGAAAAGGTCAAACGTACTAATATATAGGATATATGGAGTATGGTGGTTAAAATGGTTGACCTGGAATCCCAATGTCGGGCTTAAAAATAAAGTTTGGGGATCTCAAGGATTTTTGATGAAAATACTAATGGTTTATTGAAAAACTTGGCAAATTACTGGTATAACAAAGTAGGCGGTTTATCGTTTTTGTTGAAACTTAACTGTAAACCAGAAGATATTAGAAGAATAATATCTAACAAATACCCCAATTTCCATTGATCGTGTTGGAATCGTTACTACTACGTCAAACACAGTAAGTCATTTTCTAAACAAAATCCTGTAGACGAGGTCTTATGGGGAATTCATAAGTCAAGTTAATATCAGGTCTAAGAATAAACAATGGATTTAAAGCTGGTATCATTACATCAGCGATATGATTATTGAAAATACGATAATAAATTTGGAAGAAACTGTCAAACATTGTTAAAAGTCAATAATATGTTTTTACTTACAAACAGTCAAAGACGCTCGTCCCACGATGGAAGGAAATTATAAAAGACAAGGAAGTTAATGTCAAAATGGCTAAATGACCCGAACTTATAAATTTAGGAACACAACAAATATATTCATTGTAAGTCGCTTCCATCAAAAACTTTTTACAAGTGCTTGTAAACAGCAAGCTTTGTGTAGAAGAACAAATGAAAGTTCATGTGTGACAACATTTGGAAGTAAGGAAAGAATGTAACACAGTCCTGGTATGATAATTTCTCTTTCAAAAATAAAGCATAGATTCAATAACAAGCTGCGAGAGTTCCAATACATTATTTTATATGATTTAATCCCCCCCCCCAAGCCGCGAAAAATCTTCAAGAGTTTTGGAAATTGATAAATTCAGATAGGTGTGTATGTGCAATGGTAGAAATATGAAAGCACTATTTGTAACATGTGATGAAGTAAACAGTTTTGGGCAAGAATAACCCAAATGATAAAAGCTATTACTTCACAATCTTTAGTTATAAACCTAGAAAGGTTTAGTTGCGGTGTAGATATTGAAAATAGTGAAAATAGTATTTATTAATTAGTAATGTATATGGCGTCTGTTTTCAATAATTAAGCGCGTATGATTTACAGTCACATCTGGCAGTTTCACATCAATTTTCCATATTTAACTCTGAAAGCAGCAAAGATGGATATACTCAAACTTCTGCCAAAAAGAAAACAAATCGATATTTTGGAATAGCAAAGAGTGGGACCATCTAAAAAACTTATCTTCAATATGGTAATTCAGAGGTTTTGAGTGTAGCTATGATCATGACAAATATGGTATTATGCTGATTTTACTGTATATGGTAGGATGCAAATTATTGGAATGAATATCAAATGTGACAGGATATAGACAGGAAATGTAGATATGGTGTGATTCACGTTATATGATATGATATTGGAAAGGTAATATATAAACGATAATGCATGTGTTTAATTGAGCATACAACAGTGTAAATGTTAAACAAAGGAAAAACTGATATAGTGACATGAATATGATACAAAATGACAAATTATATTACTATATAATAATAGATAAAACAAGATATAAAATTGTAATATCTAATATATATATTATTTGATGTAAACTTATTGTAAACTTGAATTAGAAAGTATGAATAAAGGCATACTGCCGGAAAAAAAAACAAAAACAAAAAAAACAAAAAAAACCTCTAAGTGTTATTTGGCCCAACTGTGAAACACCCTATATAGACTATGGGGGCGTGGACCCAAATAACCACACGGATAACAAATTTGTTGTACCCATCGAGGGGCTAAGGGAAAAAACAAGTGTAAATTCATAATAAAATTATTAAATCACATTAACCGTTATTTCCCGCACATAAAAACTGGCACTTTTTCTGAAAATGAATAAAATTGTCACCTCAATTTCTTTTACCCAATATCAGAGACCAATGGATATGTATCGACTTCAGCAAACCACCGAAGCTAAGATTAGTACAATGAGCCCGGTTATTGTGGGGCCATGTTATACCAGGTGTTTTCACCTCCACGATTCGGGTGAGTGACAAATACCCATCCTATCTCACAATAACTAACCAGTTTACAATTATAATATATGGTCGTTGACACTAAGTTTCTTCTGAAACATGGTAAATTGAATAGATATGAAGTTAGCAATTAAGTTACCGGATTTTGGTTCTGTACCAAAGTTGTTAGGTCAAAGCTGTCCCAGCAAACATTCATGATGTTTCTTCGCCTTTCTTCCTTTCTAATAAATGATGAAAAATAATGCGTCAAAAGCTAATTGAACACGCCTATAGAAGCTCAATATTATTTATTTGTGAATGAGGATAGTATTTTGTCATGAAAAAGTACTTAGTCTAAATTGGAGAGCGGTAACACGCTGAAATCTATAGCTGCGCGACAAATCATATATATATTTATTTGAATTCCTTGCAAAACATGCTCACGATACATTTTACATGTAGATAAAATGGACAATGCAAAAAAAATACAAAATTACATACAAGCAAGGAACTGGAAAAGTGAATGGGCTGAAGTATACCCAACCACATAAGTGCACACTTTTCCCATGGGGGGGGTGGAATACCTTGATGGCAGTACATAATCAAAATATATGATATGTACAACATTATCAACAATAACAACATATCAGCAATCATAATAGAGTGGGCTGCAACAAGCAACCCTCAATTTTGCAAAGGCTAAATAAAATCTTTACAACCAGTCTGAAAATTCAATGCTTTGATCCTGCAAGTTGCTGGGATGCTCATTCCAAAGACGAGGAAGTGAAACAAACATAAGAATTATAGAGAGTTAACTTCTCGCCATCCTGTGTAAAAAAAGCCTTGAACTATTCCAAAGAACTTCGGTGATAATGAGGTGAAAGAAATGGGCACTAAGTTGTTAAGTACTTTGTATCCAAAAACCACCTTTGAATCCTAAAAACATACTCGAGTTTTCACTAAGCCTAACTCTGAAGCCGCTTGGCCATAAGGAGGGACTATAACAGAATTTTTGATTTCCGATAGAATTGGATGCGAGTTATCCATTCGCTGAATTTTCCTCAAGCCTATCTAAGTGATGCGCTGGAAGGGTGCCCACACTAGCACAATAACGAACATGTGGCATGACAATTGAACAATTATGTAATTGAGCATGGCAAAGATGACATATTTCCTCTACACCTGAAAATGAAACCATATATCTTAAAATCTTATCAATAATGGCCAAGTGCGTATCAAGAAGAGATCTTTAGTGAAAGTAACACCTATACTCGATTCGTGCTATAAAGGTACACCAGTAACTTTTTTCATGGGTGAGAGCTTTTTGCGAGAGGCGCACAACAATTAAATCTTTGCAGCACTTCTTGTTCGTGTATTCTTAAAACAGTGCGCTCTACGGTCAATATCCCGGGCAGTGGGCCAAAACATAGAGGATCACTGGTAAAAGTAGCATACGCTAAAATGTGAAATACTACCTGTATAAGGCAGGTGGCCGCTATTGATTCTTGAATATGGTAACAATGGTTTTTTGCGCTATCCACACAGTGATATGGGGCCTCAGCATTACATTCATATGTTACCTAAACTAATACGACTAATACATAATCATACGCACGCATCGTCTCATAGATGGTTCAACTTAGTTCAATAGTTCAAAGCTGTTGGACAAAAACGCAAACACAATCGTGTAATTTTCGTCGCCTAAATTAAATCTTCTTTAGTCTAACATTTTGGGGACTTCTTTGTCAGTGTACATTTAGGAACAAGAAACAAACAGTATAACATCCCGTTTAAGGTGCTCATTAGATTTAATTATTTTTTCCATGTCATCGTGTTTAATTACATGCTTAATATCATTTTTTAATTCCTAATTCTATAATGCCATATTCTTAAACACTTGCAACTCAAACACTTAAAAGAGACGTTTTCGCAGTGACTACAGAAAATATGCGTTTAATAATTCCTAACACTGTTTTTGCAGTGAGGTTGATGTGAATGATTTTTGAAACGATTGTTTTAAAACATGTACAAAATTCAATTCAGAATATACAGTAAACAAAATTAAGTTTGTACTGGCCCTTTCCTTTCAAGTCACTTTCCATTAGTTAGGTAGTGAAGCGACTTCTTGGATAGATTAAAATGCTTCTTTCCCTATTTCACCTAATGGATGACCCAAACTTTTCCCCAGCTCTATATCAGCGCGAGTATAGTAGCCTTGAAGTGTCAACTTCCGCTAGCCCTGGGGTATCATCAATAGAGAAACATGAACTGCCAGAGACCTGGATACAGTTACATGCATTGTGGAACACACTATGGATAAATTTAGGGGAAGCTTAGTAAGAAATGTCCATCTGAGATATTATTAATATCCTCTTGTATAATCTGATGATGTAATCATTTAAATAGGGCGCAACTAAAGTGTGAATCATCATCAAACTGAAACTAGGACACAACGGCATTTTAAATATCACTGACAAAAGCAAAAACCGAATAGGCCAGACAGAGCCTTGTGGTACCCCCCGATGTAACAGAAGACCACTCTCTCCTGAACAACACCCTTTGAAGACAACCTTTGCTGCCGACCAAGAAGAAAGTTCTGAATCCACCTGGATGAGGACACCCCCATATGCCCAAAGAATGAAGCTAGTCAGTAATAAATGGTGATCACCTTCCAAAAGCCTGAATCTAAAGGTCCCAAGAAAAAATTGTATCAATAAGAGAACATTACTACTGTCAAGTGAATTCACAGAAGAATGAAAATATTGTGAGCAATTGTTTCACATTGACCACTATGAAAACCAAACTGGTTGTCAGATAGTATATTGTTTTCCTCAACATAAGCCATGATACGAGCACTTATTAACTTCTCCATTCCTTACATAGAACACTTGATATATGAGACAATATAACATGGTCCTGCACTTCCAATGAAAGGGAATCTGAATTGTTTTTTCTACAACCGCATACCAGGGCCAGTGATTGAATATCTTTACTCACATTGTTTGCTGAAGTCTATGCGTATCCATTGGTCCTGATATTGGGGAAATTTAATTGAAGTGACATTTAATATTTTCAAGAAAATGAGCCAGTCTTTTATTTGTGGACATACGGTTTATATTAAATTTATAATGAATTTTACCTTGGTTTTCCCCTAGCCCCCGATTGGAGACAACAAAACAACAACATGATGCCCCATAGTCCTAAATATTAACCTGGCCAAGGGTTCTTCCTGACCTCATGTGGTTGAAATTGGGCTGCAAGAGTTGGGCAAAGACAAACAAATTGACACACTTTAACCAAAATGAAACCGAACAACATAAATACAAACATTTAAAGCTGAAGTGTGAGGACAAATATCACTTTTCAAAAGTCCACTAATTATTAATTAGCTAAATTAGCTAATATGTATGCAATCATGCATCATACATTCATACACGCACACATGCACATGCTCACACACCCCACACACACCATGACATACACACAATAACAATTGGTTCGTTGGTCTTGCCTGAGCAACGGATTAGTCCCTACCTCCATCGTCAGATTTTCCGTTTCGTTGCATCAGCACAAACAACCCAATAGTGATTAATTTTCCCATATATCACCTTAAAGGGGATGTCCCCCTGACTAGGATTAGGTTGTTTCCGCCGCGAAAAAGCTGCACGTTGCGTTTCCCCTGCCCATTTACAAAATGGCTTGCCATTGTTTTATGTAAATCCGCCAGATAGAAATTTTATCCACAGCTACACGAAACCAGTTTTAACTTCCTGAAGGGGGCTTAACCATCTAGGCGTCAAGATGGCCGCCGCAAGGAGGCTAATTTGCTAATGAACTTAATGGAAATTGGCGAATAAGACCTGGGTGATATTTTGGGAGTTCGCAAACAGAATTTATGGCATTTCAATATTTTACGTACAAGCTTGTTTTTAAAAAATGGCGGTGGTTATTTCGCTCTAGGGTACTAATCAGGAAGAAAGCAGCCCTACCCATCTTTTCGCCTTATTAAACAAACTTTCTAATAATGACCCTAAATCATTCCAAGATGTAAAAATATTAAAGTGGGGTATTGACTTGTCCTAGAGAGTGCCGTTACTCTAGCTGGTCACTACTTGGGCCATATAACGTAGTTTAAACTGACTATATAATAGTCCATAGGAAGACAACAGCTCATATCAACCTGATACAATAAAATCACAAGAAATGGGTGTGGACTGTATTTAAGGACTACTCAGTGACGTCATAGGTGTTTCCCAGTAAAAAGAAAAAAGTATGCTTATGAAGAAGTGAACAAATTGTCTATATGTAGAAGGAAAATTTAAATATGGTGACCTAAGTTTCTTTCGAGCACATCAAGTGCTATCTTTTGTTTCTGACTTGTACCACAGACTCCTTATCTCTCTCCACTGCCTAGATTAGCTTACTTCCCAGCGTCAACTAGTGTTGAGTGGTCTGCAATTATCAAGAAGTACGAGAGAAAATTGCGGAAACATTTTATCAATAGTTTTCGTTATGGTTCTGATTATGTCGAAAAAGATGTGGAGGGGTGTTTTTCTTCTTGATTTATGTCCCCCGGAGCAGGTATAACCGCCACCATCATGAGTTATGATCATGTCCGCAATACACAAATGTCATCGAATCTCTTTTTGGTGCTCTCAAAATGTTACTCGCATTCTTACCCCGCCTATTGGCAATTTTAGTACATTTAACAAAACATGCCTCCTACCGGCGGCCATCTTGGACACTTAAATGTTTAAGCCCACTTCAGGAAGGTAGAACTTTATTTCGTTTAGTCCTGGATAAAATTCCTATCTATAATGTAAATACAACAGCAGTTTTTCATAAAACAATGGTGGCCATTTTGAAATAGGCATTATGCGCTAATGTGCAACTTTTCGGGGCGGAAACATACCTAATCCTAGTTAGGGGGACACCCCCTTCAAGGTGATATAGTGGAAAATTAATCACCAGGTGGGTGCAACAAACTCGAATTTTAAGGCCCGTACAGAAACTGGCTTATGGACTAGATTTGTTCAATTGTTAATTCTTATTTTTGACATTTGTTTACAACACACACACACATGTAGGCACACACCTACAAACACGATGACAGCCAAAGAGACGGGCACAGACAGGCATAGACGTGGACACACATACATGGACACACACATACACACACAAGGAAATTCCAGACATTTATTTTAAATTGAGAAAGAATTTGGATTTTTACAGGGGTAGAGGATATTATACTATGATCAATCACTTAGTGTCAAATTCTATTCTGAGGAAATATAAACCATTTTTAAATTACTCATGTACAGAAATATTTCATTATATTAATGCTATAACATATCTTAAAACTACTAGTACTAGCACATTGCAAATGTACAACTGACCAGAGGTACTGAGTGTGTTACACCAACAGACATGGGATGTGTCCTTGCAAAGTCTGTGACCTTAGCTAGTGTAAATAAACATACTAGCACACTGACTAACAAAACTAAGGTAAAACATTAGGCCGCAAATGCATCAAGGCTAGTATTACTAACATAACAGCTAGGACAAGTGATGCTGCATGCAAAAAAATGCCTACTAATTGTCACCTTGGAAATCAGGGCAAAAATAAAAGAAGTACCCCGAAAACCCAATTTGAATTCAAAATTTCAAAAATTTGTTTCATATAAAGTACCAGCAATTTCAATACTTGCATAACTGTGATTTTCTCAAGAATTGAACAAGATACAAAAGACTAGTTTCTATTTTAGTGGCTGCCCTGGACTCTAAATCTTCTACTCGATGGGAAAAGCCTATCTATTGATAGGCTGAAAATAGGGCTAAATCGCTATAATAAACATTGTCAACATGATATCTTTTGATTGGAGCAAGTATGGGTGTCCATCTTGGCACCATAGATGTCACTCAAGTAGGCAGCGGATGAGTTCGGAGGAGGGTCATGTGGCATTGGTCAAAGGTCAAATGCGGTCAAAAATAGGCAAAAATGGAGTTAAATTGCTTATCTGTTGTGGTAGGATGATGAAACTTGGTGGGTGTGGTCAACATTCAGTGCCAAGGTCATTTGAAGGTCATGCGGGGTCTTCCAATGTCAAATCACTAAATATGTGGTAGGAGGATGAAACTTAGTGGGTGTGGTCAACATTCAGTGCCGAAATTTTTGAAGGTCATTTGAAGGTCATGCGGGGTCATCCAAGGTCAAATCACTAAATATGTGGTAGGAGGATGAAACTTGGTGGGTGTGGTCAACATACAGTGCCAAAAAAATTGATGGTCATTTCAAGGTCATGCAGTGTCATTCAAGGTCAAATCCTTGCACATGGTTGTATGGTCATGAAACCTAGTGAATGTGGTCAACGTCAACATTAAATGCCGAAATTGAAGGTCATTTGAAGGTCATGCGGGTCATTCAAGGTAAAATCACTAATCATGTGCTAGGAGGATGAAACTTGGTGGGTGTGGTCAACAGTTCAGTGCCAGAAATTTTGGAGGTCATTTCAAGGACATGCGGTGTCATTTAAGGTCAAATCACTATCTCATGTGCAAGGAGGATGAAACTTGGTGCATGTGGTCAACAGTTCAGTGCCAAAAATGTTGAAGGTCATGTCAATGGAAGAGCCTCGGTGGTTTAAGAACCACTTATTGCCATTATAATCTTCCCTGAGATCTTAAAATTATGTTGCTTCTTGTTCTTTAGCTACTGCACTGGGCGGGGGACCTTTGTGGTTCGAGAGCCACCTTGTTGCATATTAATTAGCTCATTTGCATATGTAATTTGCCCGAAATATGCCCAACATCTAATCAGGTTGACAACTCTTGAACTCGCTTCCTTCCATCATTATACGCCTTACGGAACTCCAGATAACTTGTATAACACAAGCCTTGCGGAAAAGGGTTAACATTTTGATCGGCCAAAGGTTACCAACGGTCATCAACATGTCAGCTCACCCCGCACACACCGTGACACATAGCACAATTTGTCATCATTATAATGCATCTGGCCAAGGCTATTTATTGTGTCTTTAGGCCGCTTGCATTAGTCTGCACAAAAAGTCGGGTCGGTCGGTCGGAAAATTATTTTATTTTGAGCATAAATTTTGGAAGTTAATTGATTTTAATAAGCCAATGTAAAACCGATTGTAGGTAAGCGTATCTATTTTTTTTCATAGGAACAAAAAATACTAATTAGGGCCTATGTATAATACCAAATTTAATTGGTCCGCAAAAAAAAAAAATACAGGAGAAATCACAGGGCATACCAGGGCATAAAATCATCTACGCACCAAAAAATTAGATTTGGTACCAGCATCCCCTTGGTTGTAAATTGGGCCAATCCAGGGGGTTACATGCATGCTCCATTTACGATTTAACTGAAACAATTTTCATACGATTTGCAGGCCCCAAGGCCCAAGTGGCATTGAAGTTCGAGACATGTCGGACAACGGTGACATAATAATAAAGTCTAAATCAGCATGTGGAGAGATTTATCAGTAATTTCAGGGTTCACCCCCCCCAATTAAAAATCAAAACATTTGCCTCACGCCCGTGACGTGCCTCAAGCATGCTACAGCTAGAGCTGTCGTCAAGGGACTGCCCTGGGTGACCTAATGAGAATTAGTATCAGTTGTGATGATCAAACTAGCCAAGGCAACTTGACCGCCCCAAAGTGACTTGGTGGTGCCTATTTTTTTACCGGCAAACCGGAAAACAAACAAATATATTTGTGCAGCCTTATATTCGAACAGGACTTGGCTTATAGGCTATAGTAAAACAATTAAAATAAAATCTAAGTGAAAAAGATAAAGGACCAAACAAAGTCGCCACCACTGTGAAGAGCAAGATGAATCGTGTAATTAACACACACACAAAAACAGATACGGCGTACACAGACGTACGACCAGAGTATCCCTATGTGCCTTCTTGCAGATGGCACAACAAAAAAGTTCATTAGTGACAACATCCTGACTGGACAAGGGCAGGAGCAATTTGCGTGTACATAAACAATACTATGAATTTATAATTTAAAATCAATGATCAATCCAATCTGTCGATATGGTTGAAAAAACGCCCACATACTAGATGCATCACTGTTGTATTTTGTAGATTCGCTAAGCTATAAACTCTTGCAAATGCTAAAATATCATACATGTGTCCAGAAGTTAGAGAGCGGACCACTCACTGTACTGTTCGTTTGGCTTCCACCTGGGAGCATTGAACAGTAAAGCTACATACACAGCTAAAGAGACTGTAGGCAATGTGGTATGGTAGGCACTCTCTGTACATCACTCAGTGCTGAGAACCTAATGACTATGGGACATGTCTTCTATGCTGTTGTTTTGTTGTCCCCATCGAGGGGGGCTAAGGGAACCAAGTGTAATCCATAATAAATTATTAAAAACATATAACAATTAAAAAAAAAAAAAAATGGCACCATTTTCTTGGAAATGAATAAAATGTCACTTCAAGTTATCCCCCAGGTATCAGTGACCTATAGATACCTAGACTTCAGCAAACAAGGGAGCTAAAGACAATCAATTACCGGACCCAGACCAGTATTGTGGTTATAGAAAACAACACTTCAGATCCTTTTCACTGGAGTGAAGGGACCATTGAAGGAACATTGTTTATATTGTCTCGCGGTTTTTTGATGAAAGGAGATTCAGGTGTACGATTTAGACGATAGTATTTTAATTGCGTTAAACACAAAAGACTTATCCTCATTCACATATAAGTGAAAGCTGAGCTTTATAGTGGGTGTTCATAACATTTACCATATTGTTTAATCTTTAGTCGAAAAGGGAAGAAAGACAAACAACACATCATGACAGATGTTGCTGGGTAAGCTTTCACCTAACAACTTTGTGCGATTAATTAAATCCGTACACTATTGCGTACTACATTCTATTCAATTTTTAACGCGTTTTCAGATTAAAACTTCGGGTCAAACCTTTATATTATAATGTAAACTGGTAGTTAGTGTGGAAAGAGGACGGGTATTGTTACTCAACACGAATCGATTGTAGGTGATAACAGGGCTCTGACAGTTTGCCGTGTGCTATTCCGATTATGTTTCTTTTCCCATTTCATAGACACGGAATATCGGCGCCTCAGACACAGCGCATCAATCGTAGATGCGGATCACTCTGTAGCAAGAAAGGCGGTGCTGGCAAATCCCAGCACCACCTCTCTCGCCAGAACGCATTTTCAGATAAACGTGATTCATGAATAATCGAAGGTCATGAGTATCAAATCCAATCAGATCAAACGGTTTTCATACCTCACATCAAAGCAGCAATAAGAAAATAAGCTACACTCTACGATGAAAGTAAGAGCAAGAGAAGAAACAGGGGACCTATTTAAAGAGGTGCGCACGCCCATGTGAACGAGCGTATGGGAAAGGTGTACTTTCCATATACTTGATTCTTTCCTTGGGTGATAACCCTGACTATAACAATGGCTCCGCATACCGGGCCCATTGTAATATTTTTAGTTAATGGTTTGCTGAAGTATATACATATCCACTGGTCACTGATATTGGGAAAGAGAAATTGAGGTGATATTTTATTCATTTTCAAGAAAATGTGCCAGTTTTATGTGCGGGAACAGACAGTTATATGATTTTAATCATTTATTATGAAATTACACTTGGTTTTCCCTTAGCCCCCCCGATGGGGACAACAGAATTTGTTATATAGTTGGTTGTTTGGTCTACGCCAAATAGTCTATAACTCATCTCAGACTCAGTGCAATGTTGACTGTGTTCTAATGACAGCCCTCCGTGCATAACAGAAGGTATTTGCATGTGAATCCACCAAACCTTGTGCTCAGAATCATTGTTTTCATCCTAATCAAAATTGTCCATTTGGTGTTTCAAAAAAGACGTCTAATTTCAGCTACGTAAACTCCGGTAAACGATCCAATACTAGTATGTCAGACTTAAAATTGAATTGGTAGAAACTTGAACATTTCGCCACCGGCAAACCGTACATACGACGCCTGCAAAGGACTCCCTGTAACAGATCAAGAATAGGTTTTTGATGCCGCAGCCTGACCTGGCCGGCCAAGGGCAACATATTTTTTTATCAACGAGGTCACGTAATATTGTAATCGACTCTCCATTAGTGGAACTGGGGACAAGGGCAGAATCAACGAGGTCACGTGGTTGTAATCGACAAATCGATTGGTGCAACCCTCCTCATGACTACGGGCCTACGGCGGTGCGGAAAGATCGTGCATATTAAATTAGCTAGCCTAGTGCCATAGCACCGTGGGAAAATGTTTGATGCTCACCAGAGCCCATAGATATTTCAGGGAAGATCTATCGACGTTACTGTTTTCGGTGATACCCTTGAATAGACGGACCTTACAAACACCATTCACATGATAGGCATATTCACTAAAAGGAGCATGACTCAATCGAGGTCTAATAGAACCAGAGAAGAATACAGCGAGAATACTTTGCCTAATGCCAAACCTCGGCAGGGTGTAATCTAAAATGCACGGTGCATGGTCGTGGCTTCACGGCATATTACCAATTTCCCTCTAATTCTAAAAAATCCAAAGCCCGAAAACCGCTCCAAACGGCCAAACACACCCCGATTTCGAGAAATCGCTATGTACCGACTTGACCCATATCCATCCCTATCCACTTCCAAAATTTCATCGACGTACGATCAAAAATGAAGCCCCTGATCGTCGTCACGTACGAAATCGAGACCCGTCCATCATGACTATACCCTAAACTGATTTTAAGAAATTGGGTTGGTTGGTCAGGATTTTTTTTCTTCTATATTCAGGTACCAAATTCTTTAAAATGTGAAAATAACAAAAATATAAAAAATCAAAAAATTAAAAAACTGAAAAAAATAAAAAAAGTAAAATTAAACATTACATAAAACATACATGGCACTTGCGGAATGTTTTAGCAGCTCCAATCTCTTGGCTCGGTGGTTGACTATGGTCCACTTTCTGATACAGCAATGACAATGCCCTTCAAGTGAAGACCGGCAGCTTCAACATGAAGTGACAGTTCTTGAACAGATTGATCCATGTTGAAGCTTCCCATCTTAATCAGTGAGTATTTGAGCTCAATTTGACTTGGACCATGCACCAACACAATGGAAGTTGACATTTTGAAAGTCAAACTAAAACACCGGGTGATTTGCACAGAATAAAGTTAGCCCTGACAACCATGTTAAAATAAAATAATTTATGGCTATTTTTCATAAATATGTACAAATCCGCATTTCTTAAATAATAAGGGATAAAAATGTCATTCACTACTGGTTTATCAGTTACTTTTATTTTACACGGCGATATTGTGTATTTTCCTACATTTTACATTTGATACAAGTTGAAAGTACAATCTCATTCCTAGAACATGCAGTTGTTTTTGTTTTGTTCTTTTTGCATTTTGGGTGTTTTTTTTTTATAAATAAAAATTGTATCTTGGAATGTAACCCAAAAGTGCAATACTAGAACGAAATGCATATTTATCACATCATGATTTACATTCATGTCACTGCTAAGTGGGTGAGTTAATGGATCATGTTTAACTTGAGATGCATTCAACTTTCATAGTGCCTGAAAGATGCTGGTTCCAATTAAAGGGCCATGGCCCAATCGCAAATAGCCTCATCCCCAGAATTCATCGGAAGTGGTCAATATTTTGGTGTCTGATGAAAGCTACTATTTTTCTCATTTACCCTGTACAATCTTAGGGCTAAAAGATGTTTGGATTGGAAAAATATAAACCCTTTTGGTCACCCAATATTAATTTTACATAGTACTCTATAGGCAAACGGAATTATGTTTTTGGCTCTCACATCAAAATGGATTGAGATGTCAGTGCGGAACTTTACAAATTGAATTTTGTTGTTTAGGTCATATTCAATCAAGATGAAAATTAGATGAGACTAAATCTGGCCATCCCTTAAATGCCTAACATGTTGATATGAGAGCCTGGCACTTGCAAACACACTCACCACCAAGTATCGTGAGAAACAAACTTGAGGTTTATATGATAGCTTAAAGATCCATGGCCCGATCACTAATAGCCTTGTCCCCAGAAGCCCCAGATTTTACCCGAAGTGGTCAACATTTTGGTATCACAAGAAAGCTACTATTTTTCTCATTTACCCTGTGAAATCTTAGAGCCAAATGATGTTTGGTTTGGAAGTTATGAGTGAAAATGTGCCCCACTTTGGTCGACCAATATTAATTTTACACAGTACTCTATGGGGCTTACAAAATCACATTTTTAGCTTTCCCATCAAAACGGATTGAAATTTTACAGATGGGGTTTTGGAGTAAAGACCAATCTATCAAGATGAAAACTACATATCCTTAAATCGGGCCATCCCCCTTTAAATAATGCATATTGCAACACCCTATTCACTACTGTGCTAATTGATAGTTAATCATTAAATGGCAATTTTTTGTCTAACTTTGAAAAGAAATGGATCTGAAATCTTAAATTTCAGGATGACAATGTAATTTTCATCTAATATCAACATTGATACTACTTTTCGTGTAAGCACTCCAATTGCACACCGGTAATCTTTCTGAGATTAGTCTTGTCAAAGCCGACCGACTACCATTTATTTGCAAAAGTTTTTGCCATCCGTAAGTATTTATTTACGTTTAAAACTTGGGATGCAGTGAGTTATGATCACAAGACTGGATAAAGATTTCCAATTATTTGATGAAAAAAAAAAATACCATTTTACTGATTGGCCATAATCTATCTATAAAAGACAGAATACTAGAGTGATGTGATATACAATCCCACAAAATTACCTTATGTAAGACTAGCCTTTGGGGTGATGTCCACTGCAAAACTATAGACCGTATTCAATATGAGTCAGCCACCAGACTTGTGGTGGACAAGATTTGCATTACATTCCCAGGATACAATCATACATTAAAGTGTCAATCGATCCATGTTTAGCAAGTGCACAGAGATCCATTGACAGGTGAATGTATTGTAGTACTGAATCGTCTATCTTGTCCAACAAATGGCTTGCTATTGATACGGTCTAAGTCTGAATTTTGGTAGGTGTTGGGCAAGGTGTCAATATCTGAATGCACATATTGTTAATAATTGTTGGAAAACAAAATACACAATAAGGAGGCCCTTAAAATTACAAGCACTTTTTAATTTCTTCCACCTGAAACGAAGTCGGCTGTGCAGACTCGGGCGGTCTTCTTCCAGCTGCTCCCATCTCATCAGCTGCTCGCTGCTGGCCATCAACAGTTGGTGGCTGTGCTGCATTAACACCAGCAGGGGGAAATTGGTGCTTTGTGGCCTGCAAAACCCAAAGGCATGGCTCCAGGAGGAAGCTGCAATAGACCTCCAGCAAATGGTTGGAATGGAGGCATCCAAAAAGGGATCCTGGGAAGGGTGGCACCCATAACGCAGCAAGGAAGCCATATAAAGTTCAGAATGAATCCAGAGGGTCAGTCTTCATAGAGAAGGTATCATTCGTGTCGCACGAATCCATGTAACAAGGGTGTTTCTGTCTTCAAGGATCAGTATGTTACAATCATACGTAATGTGTAAAGGGTCTAAGATCATCAAAAATCAAGAAAAAGGTTTTTTTAATATTTTTAAAAAATGAGGACTTATGCATTAGGGTCCATATCATTATCAGCTATTTAAAAAAAAAGTTTCCGGAAGTCTCCAAAATTTCTGCACTGCAGTAAAGGAATCAACATTTGTTTTAATGCAAGTTTAATCATTATGAGAAATGATACCTCCTTTTGTGACTGAACTGCCGTCACTATACCCATACTGTTTTCTCATTTAACGCATGAAACATCAAATTTGAGCAATTGTAAAACACATAATTTGCACTGAAGTAGTATCTTTGTACTATAAGTTTGAAAGAATATGTTTCTGGGTTTTTACTTATGAAGGGGTAATTATTGCCTCAATTACTTGCTTGGGTATGGCGTAGACAAATACTTGTTGAGGATAGCTAACTGCCCTACTGATACTTGTTTCGGGGCGCAAATTCCAGCACGGTTTACTTATGTTTAGGGTAGCTAATTGTGCTACTGCTATACATGTGTGAGGGGTGAAAAATTAAGCTTCAAAAATAAGTATTTATGGTTCTTTTTGTGAATGCCGTGGACACCTATGAGACCCCCTTGTCAATGATATAGTGCCCCCCCAGAAAAAATGCCTTGCACACTGAAGTCCTTACGACCCTCCTATGTGATGGTGAACTCAGCTACATATGTATATGAAATATCAAGAATATTACTTCTTGTGTTAGGTTATCTATTGTTCTACGCTGCATTATTTTTCATGAAGCCTGGCTATGTCAGATAATGCACGTGTCATCAATAATGCAGTGTCATTCAGATAATGCACGCGGGTCAACCACAGTCACAACTCCTGTTAGCTACTAGAAATACCGTCAATCATTTGATATTGACTTACTGCTCAATATCAAGTAACATGCCTGCCATTCGTATATATACCCTCTACGAACTTAGTATCTACAATGATGTGTCATCTAACTTAAATTATTTGTGTTGAAACAAAATTGGTTTCTCGTTTAAAGTATATGTTGAATTCACTGCGGTCAGACCATTCCAAATAATGGTGTTATTTTGTACTGTTTCTTTCCGAAACGTGTATATCTTAATTAACGAGAACATCTTTTTTGTACTCTCAAAGGACGAATACTTTACATTAAATATTGATCTTAATATAAAATTCCTTATGTTATAATTTGTCAATTAGAAATCCTTTCAGAAAGTTTAGCTGCTATACTGAACTTCCCTACCTCTGTGCCAGACGTCAGCGCGAGATTTTTTGATGGGCGACCAGTAACCGCACGCGCTGGCTTAAAATGACGGCGTTTTTACACCTCGCGCCAGATGGCATACTTGACGCATGCGTAAAGCGGCGCAATGTTATGACATCATGCACGGAGAGTATAAAGAGAAATGGACTATATCATGTTGCTATATAATAGTGGGCCCATGAATTTAAGTTTACTTCAAGAAACCCAAAATTCACAAATAAAATCGTTTTCAGCCAAACAGTCATGTTTTGTACATACATGTCCTGCGTTGGGTCTTAACACTAACACAGTGGGCCATTGGAATTGGTAAGAAAGAAAATCATTGCATTATATATGCAAATCGTCACTGATTGGTTTGTTTTGTAAAAAGGGCAAGTGCAAAATCTTCTTTCTTTCAATTTTCCTTGACTGTGTTTATCACTGAATGGTTTTGTTTTGAAACTGCCAGGGAGGTTGCGAGAAAGATTAGCCACTCTAAGCGTCTTAGAGATTCTGATTTTTCTCGCACTTCCGATCATTTTATTGAAAACAAACTACGCAACAAGAATTGCGTCAAGGTCTTTTTTGGCACTATTTATATAGAGTATCACTTGGACATGTTGGAGTATAGAATGTTTTAATTTATATTTAAAACATACCACACTCACTTCAAAATTTAGATAAATTTAAACGTTAAGTTATTACTGTGACTGTAATGATTTTATACTATTGTTTTCTCCGGCCTTCGTGCTGGCCTGCACTGACCCATGACGGTCGCGCGCGATTAGCCTGTCCGAATGCACTAGGCTAGGTCCTTATCCGTTCTCATCCCCACACATTTATTTGTTTTAATCAGCGCAGAGGTAAAGTGGTTCAATGCCTGCTATTCAGATACATTCAGAGATTGTTAGGAAAAGTTTCTGGAAAATGCAACTGTTGTATATGTCCATATTTTTAATTATTTCATATGCAAATTTCACATTGAATTGATTTTAATTGTATATAAAATTCCTATGTATGTGTATTATATAATTTTTTATGTATAGCAGGGCCCTGTTTTAAAACAGCCTCAGCTGAATCAGGCAAACCCTGGGTAAATATGTTGCAAATAAAATAGCTTCTGTCTTTAAAGGCGGACTCAAGAGTTCCGGATGAGGGTTTTTGTTGTTTGTGGTGTACTCCATTTTTTAAACAAATAATGTTTTTTGCAATATCCATAATGCGTGTCCATACACTTAATCACTGTGTGAAATAACTAAGACAAATGGACAGTCCTTCATATAGAAAATCACAACTTTGTTATAAAATCCGGATCCGGCATTTTTGTAAATACCCGGTTAATCCAGTCCTATGGCCACTGTATACTGTGCATTAAAGGTTAAAATGCCATGAAAACGAAAAAAAGTCCGATTCATCTCTAACTTTGGAATTAGGCATTGAGGGTGACTATCTTTAGTTCTAGATTACTATTTTCAAATACTACACAAAAAAGTATATTTGAAATCTCTGAGTCAGCCTTTAAGGTAGGACCATGGGATAAAAATGGTCCTCCAAACAGAAAAATTACCATAAAATCAATCCCCTATATCAATTTAGTTCAAAACTTGGCTAAGGTAAGGATTGAATAAATATTTTTCCCAGGCTAAATGGTAGGCGCTTATAAACTGAAACTCCAGGTATTTGTGTGCATAAACAAAAATAAGTAAAATCTCACATTGGCTTTTTTTTAAAAATCAAGTGTTTGTAATTCTTCAAAAAATGTTGATTTTTTGTTTTTTTTTGTAAGGGGAGAAAAAAATAGGGAAAATTAAAAAACACCTGGATTTTTAAATAGAAAACACTCAATTTGCAAAATCTATAGTGACAATTTTATAAACTTGATTTCCTTTCATATGGACACCTTATCAGCGACCAAGGGAGTTGAGTTTCCTCTCGGGAAAAATTCTAGAAAATTCTAGAACTACTCAACCAAAATAAGGTACTGTTGCATCCACCTGTTCTTTGTTTTGAACACACAGATTTTAAAAAAACATCGCAGTCCCCAGACCGCAAGTGTAGTTTGCTTCACACACTAGGAGATAGAAACGGCTACATCTCACCATCAGTGCGTAACAGGGCAGGTTGCCCCCCCTGAAGACATTGGCGGGAAAAAATTTGAAAAAATCATGCTAAATCAGCCGTTTTTTTTTTGTTTTTTTTAGCCCTCTGACCGGGAAAAAATGGCCCTTTGACCTCCTAAGAGGGAAAAATTTCCCAGACCGGGAAATTTGCCCCCTCAGAGCATGCAGGCCCGTTAAGACACTGTCACACTTTTGGCTACGCATGGTTACAACAGCTACAAATGATTGCAAACGATTACAGACAGCTTCCACGGCCTTCAAACGGTACATGGAGGCCGTTTTGGATACTATGAAACCATACCTGGTTTAATCCTTTCAAAGTGTTAAATTGTAACCCATTGCCAAGTGAAACCATACCATTTGAACTCTCTAATGTGACTAAAAATCAATAATCCTATTTGTTGTCAAACAGTGAAGTGGTAGGCTTACTTTGTCAATTTACAAGCAATACTTGATTAATGTGTTGTAACACAACAATGCTGGGCCATGGGTGTAATCATGGAGAAAATTACTGTGTATTTGAAGTTGAGCCCTTCCTCATGCCAATTAAATCAAGAGTATAATACTTAGTATTATTTTGATTTAATGTATCATATAAGTAAAGTATAGTCTAGTTTGTTTGGATCTCATTTTAAAAACAGTGCACTCCTCAGAAGATGGGCATATCCAAAACGAATTACAAGGCAAAGCAAGAAATGTACAAAGAAAATTACAATTTTAAAATGAAAAACTAAAAAATCACTTATCAGCATTTTCAAGCGACACAAAGCACTAACCAAAATCGTGTTAGGTAATGGAAGCGAGAGAAAGCGTACAAATTAAACACAAGTGAACTCAATATTTAGCGTGTCTAGCACAAACTGAATGTGTGGTTCAAAGTTGGAAAGACAAACAATTTTAACATAACAAAAAACGAGAGCATCAATGATGCTGAGGCTTACTAGGGTTGTGTATTGTTTTATGCCACACTTCTTCATACTTATAAGGTGTGTGTGTCATTTTGGTGAAAGGTGATCCAATGGAAATGGTTTATGGACTTGAAACTTTGAGGGTATAGTAGGGTGGATTGTTTTTATGGTTATGATTGGGCCCATGGGGTCATTCAAGGTCAAAGGAAGTTAGATGGTGATGCTTTGTTGTTAGGATATGATTCTTAGGGAGGGATTGATTTTTCATGCGAAATATCCTAAAGGTCATGATAGGTTAATAGGGGTCAGTTAAGGTCCAAGGTGTCAAGTGGGGTAAACCTAAGTGTGTGGAGACGAAGTTTGACAAGTGGTTCAGTTGTGATGTGAATAGGACCAGTTTTAACAGCAATGTTGTAAACTAGTTAGGGCCTGGTATCTTGGACATAGGTTGGACTGACTGTTACACACTGGGCAATGTATCTGTTAAGAGTTTAATACTTGGGCCATAAAGATTCGCAGGAAATGGATTGGCAGGCAAGCAACAAAGAAGTGACGTACGATGTTAAATGGTCTTATTTTGAGGTTGTGAAGTCATCAGGGGTCATTCAAGGTCAAAAAAACGCCAAAATCTGAAGGTTATTCGTTCTTGCACAGTTTTGCATTTGCCTATCGAAACGCGGATGTGATTGAAATGATTTTAATGAAATTGGTCAAGGTACAATAGGGGTCATCAAGGTCAATCTCGTGTATATCCACATTAAGTCATGGTCAGTGGTTCTTTTTGAGTAACTTTGGTACCTAAGCTTTCAGTATTAAAAAATCAGTATTTTTTGACCCAAAAATGAATAGAAAAAGGTTAAAGTAAAGGATAAAACTTTAAAAGCTCATAACTTGGAAAAACTAAGCTACCTATGAACTGCATCAAGAGATAGAGCTCTTTAAAAATACAACTTATTCAGAAAAAAATGGACGAGCCTCCGCCGTCTGACAGCCCATTTAAGGAACTGTAAGTATAGAAACTAGTCGTCTGATTTTTTTTTATATTACATGAAAAAAGGAGGAAAGTCTAATTTTGGCGGATCATTAATTAAAAGCTGACCCATCACATACAAATGAATCATGAGAGAGCTCTTTGAAAAAACTCTCCTGAAAACTGGAGTTTTGCATCTGCCAGTCCCCATTTAGGAAATTGTCAGTATGACACAGTCACATGGAGAATATTGTGTAAAGTACAGTGGCACATTAAAAACTTTAAGTTAAACTTTGAAGGCTCATAACTTGAAAATAAGCTACCTATGCACGTATGAACTGCATCATTGAGATAGAGTCTTTAAATACAGCTTTTCAGAAAAAAATGGACAGAGCGCCGCCGTTTGACAGCCCATTTAAGGAACTGTCAGTAGGAACATATTAAGTCCATATAGAGTATTTTTTTAAGTACATGACAAAGTATCAAGGCCTAACCTTTTAGAGCTTTTGAAAAAATTCAAAAACAAAACGCGATAAATAATGCATTGTTGTTGGTATATCATTTGACACCAATTTGCAGTAAGTAGTTAACTAAAATAGACCTAACCATCAGAAGACATTTAAGGCATACAGCCGTAATGGTTAAAATCAAAAAACTAATGGGAGTGAAACCAACCGAAAGGCGGGCAGAAAAATTATTGTCGGGAAACCAGTGTAACAGAATTTATCATTGAAAATCTTTCAAATCTATGTTCTTTAATTCACTCTGAAAAGATTGCCCTTCTTTCCTTAATGTTCTATATTTATTTTTTCCTAATACCAAAAATCAGGAGATTTGCTAGCAGAAAACCGGGAGAAATTCCGGTTGGTTGGGTCAAGTTTGTTTGGGCCGGCCGAGTTTCATTCGGGAGCATTAAACACTTCACGGGCCGATTCACCAAAATAATTAAAAACAGCATCCGCAAGAACTATGTTCACGACCACTGTTGCGATTTCCGCCGTCACTCGTTTACGACTGTTGGCTCATCCACTAATTTACGTGTTTATTAGTGCGTTGGATGACATAGAAATTGAGGGTTGACAAACAGAGGATGTAACTCAGCACTGAAAGAAATATTAAAGAAGTTCTTAATTTGCTGTTCACAGGGTAAATGAGAAAAAATAGTTAGCTTTCTTCTGAGTTACCAAAATTCAACCGCTTAACGGGTAAAATCTGGGCTTCTGGGGACGAGGCTATTAGCGATCGAGCCATGGGACCTTTAAAGTCTACTAGAAATCATTATTTCTTATTCCTGTGCGTTGGTTGCATAATAATCGCAGTGTATTTTCCGAAACAAATGCAAGGTATTTTTTTTTTAATCGACAGTGGACGTTTACTGTTACCATGAGTGTTAACGGGTTTCATAATGTCTAATACAGAATTTAATTACGTCATGCGGGGAATCCCTGTCGTTCCAATCATTTAACGGAATGGGGAGATCGATTCAAGTACTTCTACCCGTCCTTTCTCATAACAAAATAGTACATAACGATGACGACAAATAGCCTGAGAAACAGACTCCCTTTGAGTGTGTTGCCCTTGTCCAGCGACATAGAAATAAAGGCTAAGGCGAAATCAATTCTTCAAAAAAAAAATGATGACGAAATTCATGCTTTACTGGCCAGGCTAGGCGCTGATAATTTATCTCCGCACCCGTAATGCGACTCAAGTTAAAGCATAATTTCTACAAATACAAAGAAATTAAAGATTTGGGAGTTTATTCACAAATCGTGAAAGACATTAGTTGAATAATTGATTTTCCGTACTCTAATTTCTTTTTAAAAAAAAACCCACGAAATAGGATCTAGTAAGCAGTTTAAATTAACAATCTGCATGAAATTAGAGTTTAAACAGATACGAAGAAAACAAACTTCCAGAAACAGCTTTATTCTTCACCTTTAGCATTCAATCTTCCACTCCGCAAAACTTTACTATATTCCGAGCACCCACCCAAGTTCCTCTTCCGTCAGCATATGGCGCAAATGTTCTAATTAGGCATTATAGGCAATCACGTTTATTATTCATAACATTACCATAACACTGCATAACAAGGCGAAACTCGTATTTACGCGATGCGTAAAAATGTCCCCGCCGACTGTTGCGATCACCAACATTGCAATAAATACAACTTCAACACCCCCACCCCCTTCCCAATACCCGCAACACTCCACCTCTCCCCAAACTCCCCGCAAAACCCCACCCCCCTCCCCAACACCCCGCAAAACCCACGCCCTCTTCAACACCCACAAACTCCCCCCCTATCCAAACACCCCCCGACAACACCACACCCACTCCTTAACACCCCTCAACACCCAAACCCCAATACCATCTAAACATACATCCCCTTTGCCAACAACCCGCAAACCGCATTCACCTCCCAAACACCCCGAAACATCCTCATCCCTCCCCAACACCATACAAACACTACCACCCCCTCCCCAACACCATACAACACTCCCACCCCCTCCCACACTCACAACCACTCACACCCCTTCCCAAAACCATACAACACTCCCACCCCTCCCCAACACCATACAACACTCCACCCCCTCCCCAACACCCGACACCTACCCCCTTACCCCAACCCCTGCAATACTCCCCACCCCCTCCCCACACCCCGCAATACCCAACCCCTCCCCAACACCCCACCAATACTACCCTACCCCCCCTCCCAACCGCCCCGCAATACCCAACCCCTCCCCAAACCACCCCGAAAACACCCTACCCCCTCCCCAACACCCCCGCAACACCCACCCCTCCCAACACCCCGCAATACCCACCCCTCCCCAACACCCCGCAACACCCCACCCCTCCCCAACACCTAACCCCCCTCCCCTATAGCAAAGTAGTCTATTGTTGCGAAGGAAATTTGCCTATCCGATGTACCGTTCAGAGATACAGCAATTACGCATGATTTAATTAGCTCATTTGCATACTAGACGCATCATCACATACTTAAATTGAAAAAGATGTGCCTCATGATAGGATTTCATGCAGCGCAGGAATTTGGAGTATTCCGAGTACAGTTTTTCAAAAATATAGGCAATTACGCTGATTTTGCAATTAATTAGTGCATTTGATTACTCAATTGCCTGAAATACTCCCAAAAATCTAATGGGTCGAGAAATCTTCAGCCCCCTTCCTTCCACCAAGTTAAATCCATTATATGCCTTACGGAACTCCAGAAAAATTGTACACAGGCCTTGCAGGAACATTCTCATAAATTATGCAAAAATTAGATACTTAATTGCAGTAGTTTACGGCCAAATCTAATCAGGAGCAGAGGACTCCTCAGCCGCTTCTTTCCACCAAGTTACATTCATTGTGACCTTACGGAACTCCAGAGTAAATCGTATACAACATGGCGGGTTAACATTTTGTCACAGACGACGAAACCGGACGGCTCATTATAGTCCCCGTCACGAACTTCGTTCGGCGGGGACAAATAAAAAACGACCACCTGTGAGGACTAGTGCTCAATGAATTGCGAACTTCGGAACATAAGTCTATGGGATAATTGATATAAAGCAAACTTACGAAACGCCAAAAAAATCTACTTGATAAATCCATGCCATTGTTTAAATAATCACCGTATATTTTTCCAGATAAGATCAATTTCATTTTCCCAATCTGCAGTGGCTGTTGGCAATACTTGTGTAGGCCAACTGTCGGGTTTCAATTTTCAGGTTTAATTACGTCACGCAATAGCCAAAATTAGGTCAAAATAATTTTTGTGAATTGTCGGGGTCAGTTCATAGCCATTTGGTATGTATCCCCTCCTCGTATCGCCCCATTTTATGGTAACGAATTACAGATGGAACCTGTGCAACCCCAGACAGGGACAATGACAGAATGCGGTGAGAAACTATAGTAATTAATATAACTCAATCGAATGTTGTGAGCTCTAAAAATGACCCAATTTTAGTGCGAATCGTAGTCACAGACAACATTTCCACCGCAATGACGGGCCATAAGTTCTCAGCAATCATCTAAGCCACGCCCCGGCCGTGCCTTGTCCAGGGAGTAACCATGTTAAAAGCCATGCATGTTCATGAATGACAACAACAAAAAAGCACTGAATAAATTGAAAATATATTCTTTAGTTACGATTACGTGCTAGGGTTATCAGACTGGAATTAAACGTGGGTTGAATTTGAAAAGAGAAATAGGGACATTAAAATGATATTTGGATGATATTGCTAAGTTGACCAAGCAAGCCATGCACTCTCCGCAACTCGAGTTTTTTACCCGTCAAATCCACTGACCTTTATTAATGAGTCGAACTCAATGGGCTGTATTCCACGAGCGCGGAAAGTACTGGGGACTTTTCCCATGATCATGACGTCCTGGCTGATATCAATGTTATAAGACTCTGATTTACGGCATGAACCAGGTGGACCAACTGGGTATCACCAGGTATCACTAGATGCGGTGCATGAATTTTTAATTAGGTCATCACTGATGAAAACCAAAAATGAGTGAAAGCAAGGCCTCAAGTCAGTGGGGAGGTCCCGATGAATTAAAACGAAGTTCGAGTTTCTAACATTCAAAAATCAAGGGTATCGTCTCATGTTAAAATAGACAACTATAAAATAAACTAAAAGCCTAAATCAGCGCGTATTTTATATTGTCAATACACCTCTCTCTGATCAGAAGTAATGGGGAGCTCTGACGACCCTCCCCACTTTTTCTCGGCAACTAAACTACAAATGACCCTGGAGTTTCTTGCTGATTAAGTGTACGTCACTAGCCTGAGAGGATTCTCCGTTTTACGATTACGCCGAGAGGAGTTTCCAGTTTTATTTACACAATTTCTTTATACCCGGGTCCCCAGTTGTGCCAAATTGTAAAATTAGAAAAATTGTTCATTTTCTTTTCTATGCAAATCTGATCAGAAGATCTCACCCCAGGTACCAAGTGAGGGAGGTTGCAAAATCGGTCCCCTTCGGTCAGGTTTGGTTTCACTCGCAAGTCTAACACCAATTAGGAACAAAGGGAGGGTCAGTATGTGCCGACATTATGAAATTTTGTTTTGAAAATGACATAGTGTTGAATTTTAATCCAAAAACCTGATATATATACAAGTTCTGATCTTGTATTTCTTTTGATGGCCTATTATAACCGTGAGGTTATGTACAGGGGATATTAGCTCAAATGATGAGTAGAGACACAAGCTGAGAAGAGGCACGGGTACCGGGTATCGAACTTATGTTTTATTTACATGTTCATAGTTGCTCTATCTGACACCAACATCGCTGTCCACATATAACTTTACTTTTATAACTGATCACACTTTGTTACAGACAACTATTTTATACTTCCTCAAATATTATACAACCAATCATCTTGAAGGGATGTAATGACCTAATGGTCGGTTCAACAAGTTTTAAACAATAGTGTTCTCTATCTTGCATAATTCACGATGGGTTGTTAATTGAAATAAACCTAAATAATTTACAATACAAGAACTGAATTAACAACTACAATAGAAGTTTGTCCTCATGGAGTAAGGGGAGTACATGTAAGCATCCTATCTATATAATAATAATACTGGTGGTCTGTCAGTGTGTCTTTCTTCCTTTCGACCCACGCGTCTATTTCTCGGAGACCGAGGGGCGCACATTCTTGAAACTTTGTGTGGGTGGATACCCCTTGACCTTCCGAAATACCCGAGTTTGTATTTGTTAGTTGGATCAAAGGTCATCGAGGGTCATTCGAGGTCAAAAAAGGTCAAATGAACCGCGTCTATTTTCTCGGAGGACCGCGGTGGCACGTTCTCTTGAAACTTGGGGGTGGGTGCCCGACCTTGACCGTCCCAATACGGAGGTTTTATTGGTAGTGGATCAAAGGCATCAGGGGTCATTCAAAGTCCAAATATGTCAAATGGGGCAAACCTTGGTGTATACACGAAAGTTGGAGGGTTGGTGGTCGATTTTTGTTGCCGAAAATTTTAAGATCACGACAAGGTCAACAGGGCAGGGTCCTTCAAGGCAAATGAGGTTTAACATTGGTTTCTCGGAGACCGAGGGTCGCCGACGTATCCTTTACTTGGTGGTGGGGTGCCTCTTACCGTCCGAAGACCGAGGGTTTGTTTGGTTAGTGGATCAAAGGTCATCAGGGGTCATTTAAGGTCAAAGGAGTCAACTTTGGTGTATCCCGAACAAAACTTGGGGGTGGGTGGGGTTCCGAATTGTTGATGCCGAAATTTTAAAGGTCATGATAAGTCGTCAGGGGTCATTGCTAATGTCAAGGGGTAAAACATTGGTGTAATTGACAAAACTTGGAGGGTGGGGTCGATTTTGTATTGATGCCGATATTTTTAAGGTCACGACAAGGTCATCAGGGTCTTCACGGTCAAGGAACCGTGAAACCAATAGTCATTGTAAAAAAGCCAGGTGATCGCGAAACCCAGGTGATCGCGAAACCCGGGACCGCCTAGTTATTAATAAATAATAGTAAGTTCCTGTTAGTTTGAATGGCATTGAATTGAATTCACAAACATTATTGCTTATGGGCCTAATCTTTTAACAAATGCAGACAATAACTAAAATAAACATATCTCTATTTACATCTTTGCCTTCCAATTTTCCTGTCTCATCCTTTACACAATATTATTATATTGCTTGGTACACTATCATTAAGGCATTATAACAAGAATAATTGGCAAATATTTCCAGTCTTAAATACGCACCCCTTCTAAACAGGTGCTTTGGTGTAAATCAACCTCGCAAAGGTAAGCCATAAATAATATATGCAAAGAGACGACTTAAAACAGTGTGACATTCCAACCATGCAAGCAGGCGTGCCTGGAACCAGGGGTCAAGAAATGTTGATGAAAGTGAATGGGTTGATAGGATTCCATGTCATGCCCAAAGCTTTCAAATCATCTCATTTTCGGAAACCTCAACAAGGCAGATTATAAATGTAAAGGAAGATAATTTTAGCGGGTGCCGATAGATACAGAGACGTCCACTTTAATCACGAATATGCATCAATTGAAAGATGAAAGATGCATTTGGACTACATTGTACTATATCATCTGTTAAATATTCAAGAGGCAAGGAGCATCCATTCGTTACATTATTTTTCACAGTCACCCCCGATTACACCCGAAAGGTGGATGGCTTTCATGATTAGTTTATTGACATGTTGCAGACGGGTAGATGGACCCGCACTTCAAAGAGGCGAGGCCAATTCCTCCAAAACAATATTTCAAAATCTGTCCAAAACATCCCAAATTAACCAACCAGCATATGCACCATGCCAAAACAAAACAAAAAACATCAAAACTACCATTCCCACAACAATCGATATGCAAAAGAAGAAAAAAAGAACAAAACCAACAAGACGAGTCCTTAAAAAGACAATCTTCTGCATTTTAGTGCACATTTTTGAAATGAAAACACAAATTGAGTTTTGTATCACTATATTGTAATGAAGACTATGCAAGGCATCAATCATAATGATCAACCTTTTATTGTGAAACAAAAGACATTCAGTTTCATGTTTATTTTTCTGATACATCTGGTATTTTTGAAGTAGAAATCCATTGCTTTGGACACCAAGCTTCAGTTTACGCATCTTCCCTTTTCAAGGGAACTTCTTACTAGGGCAAAGGCCAAATACTATTGTGTAGTAATACCTGTCATAACTTTGCTGTACAACAGTTGTGCCTGTTTACCACACTTGAATATTATCTGCTTAATGAAATAGTTCCATGCTATCAGTGTTAAAATATCATACAAACAATGTACATTTCTGTACCACAATTGTATATTATAGCATTGGAAGTATTTTTTGGATCTAAATTGGCTATAGAAGTCTTTTCAGTTTAATTTGTCAAGCAAAATGTTCCCCGCAATCTGACCCAACCATCAGAAAAACTGTGTACATACTACGCTTTAGGTTAGGAACTAGTCTCATTTATGCAAGCAGGGAATGTCACTATCAATTGTTCAGAGGGTATGTATATCACTGACCATGGCCTCATGGAATATGGACTCTTGAAGTCAACAGGATATCTTATCCAGCTGAAAGTGTAAACAATGGATGGCTGTATACTCACAATAAGAACTGAGTACACTGCATGAGGGTTGGTCAATTCAGGATTAATCTTCTGCCTGGCCAGAAGAAAAAAAAAAGTAGCTGGGGAGTACCTTTTCTTTGCCTCCTGTTTTTATGCATTCCAACTGACCCAACAATAACGTCGAACAAATTTGACCTCATGCAGGTGCCCTTGCATATCATTACTTCACAGCTTGGAATTCTTTGTGCATATGAGTGCGATGGCCTTGTTTACACTTAAAGGTGCAACAAGAGATTTCAAATAACCGGTGTCCCGCAAAAATAAGAAAATTCGACTTTGGCACTGGTGAAAGCTTTATATCAAAAATCTCCCCATCTTTAAGAATTAATGAGAATTAAGCTGAAATTTCTAATTTTTGTAATAGAGCACATACAATTTCAAGCTTTGTTTTCATGACTGTACATAGGCAAATACCATTGTTTTTTCATTTTAAGTTATTGCTGTGACCAAATTGAAAACATTTACCTTTAGATCCCACCATTTTGGCGCGCCGCGAAGCTTCACCTTTTTAGAAAGCGAGCTGCGGCGGCGCCGCGAAGCTTCCACCTTTTTAAAAACGAGCTGCGGAGGCGCCGTAAGCTACAACTGTCATAGAAACCGCGCTGCAGCCGTGGAAGCGAGCAAGCTCCTATAGGCCGACTCCGGAGACCTCGGCAAAAATGGTAGACAAACACGGTACCATGATAATAATATCATAATAATAATAATGGGATTCGAATAATATAACCTATAACCGTATCACAAAGTTAACATACGCAGATTAGTTCAGAATAGTTTCGTCAATTTTGGTACATTTTGTGATCAGATATTCATTTATTTTTTGGTTCCTTTTGTGACCGCCACCCATTTTTTTTTAAAAAAAAAAAGGTCCTAATGTCAAATAATGTCAACTGAAATAGTTTTATTTGTTACGATCTGCATTTTTTTTCAAATTTGCAAGTGCAAACATCATTACTTGCACGTTATAGTCTTCATTCTTATTATTATGTTTTCACGGAGTTGCGTCATCCCGGATACTATATCGATTCGCCGTGGCAGCGGCGGCGCAATGCTCTACAGTTCCCACCATTGATAGCATCCCTTTCCCATCATGCACTTTGTTAATCGGCATTTCCGTCATGTACATGTAATGGGCATTTCCCATCATGCACTTTTTCAAGGAAAGTGACGACATCCCCTGAGTCACCTATTATCGATGCAGCCGTGGCAGCGAGCGGCGGCGCCGATGCTCTACGTTCCCCTTATTCCACTTTTATTGTTACCATTGACAGTAATACCATTTTTCATCATTCATAATGTCATTTGCGCGATCATGATAGTCCCATCCATGCACTATGTAATCTGCATTTTTTTTTACGCTTTTCCCATCATACACTTTCCAAGGAAAAGTGACGTCATCTCGGAGTCACCTATATCGATGGGCAGCCGTGGCAGCGGCGTCGGCGCGATGCTCTACTGTTCCCATCATGCAAGCTCATGCACTTATTAGTGGTCAAAAGTTTTGGGTATCAGAGAAAGCAACTCTTTTACCCTGTGCTCCTTATGGCTTAGGATGTTTGGTTTGGAAGTTATGATATGCCCCATTTTGGTCCGAC
>JAMKCH010030792.1:0-22939 GCA_023653785.1 Ophioderma brevispina | reverse complement strand
TTTTTGTGAAGAAACCTTAACGAAATTTACCAAATTAATTTCAATGTTTAGATAGTCCTTGTTTAATCGCTTTCACAATCATTTTTAATTTTTTCAAATCGTCAGCCATTCAACAGGCTCATTTTATTTTTGTAAGGTTATAAGTTTCAGCCCCGACACAAATATGCACACTAACTGTATACACATGAGACTCATTTCTAAGCAGCCGTGAAGGCTTCAAATTAATGATCCGGTTGATTTCTTTGCGCCGTATTCACACTCTACGCATTCCCCTGTTGATGTAATGTCGATAGTTACGATTTATTGAAATTAAAGGATATATTTAAAATGGCACATTTTTTATGCTTATCTGTTATGCAGCCCTATGCATGTATTTTGTAATTTTACCTACATGAACATCAAGCAGGTTGAAAAGAATGCTGGCAAATGTGCTTCAAGTCCAAAATTATTTTCATTAAATATTATTTTGATATCTGGTTCATTTTAACATTCTTACCCAGCGATGTCAATAGCACATTTTCATTGGGGAGTGGGGACAAGCGGTGGAACCATTTAGGCTTTTGGGGCAGCACTAAAACACTTTTACAAAGGTGAACACCGGTACCTTTCAAGACTATCAATTTATTACTTTCCTGATTTCTATTAGGCCAGGAGTTGGCAAAGATTTTGAGTGGTGAGTGGGGATCCCGCCGTAAACCCCTCCCCTCCCACCCCTCCACACACAGACTGGTTACGCTCACTGGTGTTCCCTCACATTTATTCCAAATGTGAAATTCAAGAAGGATATGATGCAAATCCCAAAGCTGAACGTAAATACCTTTAGGTTACTCTACGTGTAACTTGTTCGTTCTCCCATCTGGTACTTTCATTCCGCAACTGTAACTTGTGAACGCGTTAATCAATTTTAATGCGGAATTTTTATATGCGAGCTAACAAAACAGGGAATGTCCCTACAGGAAGAAAATATATGAATAGCACGAGGGTTTTTCCGTGAAAAATCGATTCATTTTGGTTGTACTTTTTTTTTTGACTCACCCTGAGACCATGCTGTGGATAATGTTTTCAAAAATGTAATCATGGTTTTTCCTTGGGTGGCAACGACCCTGTATACCCCCCTAATGAACTTTACGGCATACCTAATGACCGAAAGGGTGAGAAAATTATTACCCATTTTCCTAAAAAGCTTCAGACATTATAGGCACCGAGAAAGTTCACTTTTGACGATGGTTTAAACAAAGATCGACCAAATAGTGTAGTTGCTATAGATCGTAGCCGCTAATCCGTTTATTGATGGTTTAATATTTGACCTTTTTTAAACAGTTGTTTAATTTTCAAACAAGGTGGGCGAGAACAGGGTAATAAGCCGTTGTTTAAAATGTTACACACCTGAATTTTTGTTATAACAGCTGGTAGGCCTATATCTAGTTTTGGGGTCAATGCCGGCTTCTATTTCGTCAGGAATTAAGCCAATGTTATTGTTTACACTGAAATAGTCTCGCACACTGACTTTTTATCATTCAAGGATTAGAAAGTTATTTTTCCCTGTCATTTTTAGTACTTAATCGTATAATTGATGATTCATCGATGTATACCTCCTGTTTACTCATTAAATTTTTTAAATTATTTATGTATCAATTACAACACATTTTCTCTGAATGCTAAATTCTTTCCTGTATTTCCAAATTACAGCCAAACTGTTTTGTTTTACAGGATTTTCTGTAAATGCACGTAAGTTGTTTAAACAGTGTACATAACTGTACATGCTGTAGGTATGAGTCGACTCCTGGATTGGCGCATATTGGAATTTGCGAGTTGTTACACTTTTTTGCACTAAGAGCATAAGCCTCCTGTAAACGTTTAATAATTTCTACTCTTCATCAATCATGACTATGATTTATTTTTCTCCATGACAGAATACATCAAAAACAATATGAATAAATCAGATAATATTGCGGGAAAAATATATACAGTAGGGATGAAAATAATACCTTGGCATTGGAAAAGAACGTGCATATCGAATATCTAAATTTAATATTCATATTCATATTTATTTTTTAAACAGAGGACGAATGTCATATTAGTCATGTATACCTTTTTGTTAACTAAGATCATCAAAACCGAATTTGCAGAAAAAATCGACTAAATTAAGTCTGCAGCGAGAAGACTGCTGTACTTGTAATTTAATAATTGAATCTGTTGTTTTGTATCATGTTTTTTATTCTGAATGAAATAAATAAATGAATGCAGTGGCGTAAATTTCTTCTTTTTGAAATTAGGGGGGGGGGGTTGGGGTTGATGACAATTTACGAATGAAACGGGGTTTGCTGAAAGATCCATTACTAGCACATGTGCGCGCGAACCTCGCTAACAATTTACCATCTATAGACTACACATTCGTTAAATGTAATTGTAATTAGAACAACATGCGCCGATCGCGCGGGGAAATTTACAATTTTCAACATTGTACAATATCAGTGAGTTATGGTCAAAAACACGTGAACGGGCATCAACATTGGGGGGGGGTCATATTGACAGTGTTTTTGTCCTTTTGAACACCTGACACGTTTTCATATTACGTTTTCTGTGATAAATACTTCTAGTTCCTCAAAAATTCTGGGGGTGTGTGGGGGGGGGGGAAAAAAAATATTAAAAAACCTAATTAAATGATTACAATCGAAATATTATATATCCATTTTTTTTTTGCTGCCGCCTCGCAGAGTAAACCCTAAAAAGTTAGATTTTTCGCGCATTCGGACACCTTAGCACATTTAACCCCGGGAGCTATCCTGACATTTGTAACACATCTCAATACAAAAGGTTCAAGTGATTAAATCTGGTTTGACAACATGACAGGGACCCTGAAACGTGATTCTAAGTGCACTCAAAAACTATTCCGTATGTATTGGATCTACAGGTGAGTCAAAAAATTACAGACTCAATTTTCCGAATATTAAAATATCTAACATGTTTAGAAATTGCTTTTTATACATGAAACCATGCTTCATTAATCCACTGTCCATTGGTAAAAAAACCAAAGTTTACTTTTCGCATATATTGCAGATATGGTAAATAAACGGAAAGCCGCCCCCCAAAAACCATATTGACCCACGGTTGTACAATTTTCCGGTCCACGGCAGCAAAGCCATTGAGTTACATGCCATTAAATGGTAATAACGTTGTTATTTTGTTCTAAGTAACTATTACTAATCCTTAACAAATGTTGTGATAATTTCTTAACCAATGTCAAGATAGTAGCTAAACAGGAGGGGGAAGGGGGCGGGTTCGCATGTCCCCTCCGGAGCCCATGGGGCTAATTTGGTTAGTTGGTTTAATTATTTATTTTTTAGGTTTTTAAAAGCAGGAAAGTGGGAAAAGGAAAAGGACAAGCAGAAAGTAGAGAAAAGCAGAAAGCAGAGTAGAGAAAAGAGAGGGAAGGGAGAACGAAAGATGAGATGCAAAGGAAAGCAGATGGACGTTAATGTTAAATGTTTCAAATATCCGATTCCCAAAATTATCCACCCCCCCAAATCAGGTTATGAAGGAGGGGGTGGAAAGAAAATGTGGGTTAACGACTGTAGTGAGATCATTTTTAAATATTTGAATTCAGTTTCCGCAAAAAACATAATGAACGATTTTCGACCATTTATTGAAGTAATGCTCAAAAATTTGGATTTGGAAGATTTCATAATTTAATTGCTTCAGAAAATGAAATAGTTTGACATTTTTCTGATGAAGGTTTACACAATGTATCAAAGCAAGCAAAGAATGTCATGATCTACTTGTGTAGACTCATCAAAGTCTCTTTGGCCAAAATTCCACAACAGGATCCTGGACAGAGTGAAAAATGGGTACCAATCTACCTATGGGGCATTAACTTCGCAATGCAAAGTTCAAATATCAAATTCTAACTTTCTCTAGTAGGTTGAAATAATATCGTTTTATATGTGATAGTCGAGTACTTTGGTAGAATTTTTTACTGCTGTAGAAAAATTCAAACAAATCGAGTGTAAATCCTTTCTTGACTCCCCCTGCTATGAGCTCCACCAAAATTTGCAAACCATGTTTTTATCCAAATCGGAGCAACTAAAATTTGACCCCCTGTACACTGAATTTACCCTATTGATTTTTTTGCTGTTTTAGTATATACTCTTAAACTTTATTAGTTACAGATAGTACAAACTATACCTTTTCCTGAATGCGTGTGGTTAGACAATTAACTGGTATACTTTTTAGTATGAATTGGAATCAATTTCAAAACTTGACCCCTGTACAAAACTTGTCTTGCCCCCTCGCCTTAAAGCACCATTTCGGCTCTTAAGAAGTAGTTCAGGGGGCCCTGTCAGTCCCTGTCTACATATTTAATACTCAAACCTTTTGTACTTGAGATGTGTTACAAGTCCTGCTAGCTCCTGGTCTATGGCGTTTTAGGCGTCTGAAGTGTTCCCCCTTCAGAATTCACTCCAAGAAAAATTTACAGTGGTTTTGTCCTAAGTTTGTCTTGTACGTTTATGTCTCGTCTGCCTCCCCCTTGTTTTTTCGTATTTAGCACAATCTCTTGTACTTCTCCAAAAAAATCTGAATCCGAATTTACGCCACGGACTAGGTAATCACCGTTTGTTACACTTGATTAATTTGGTTCTAACAGCTGGTAGGCCTATCATAGTTTGGGGGCATGTTCGGCTTCTATTTCGAACGTATTATTAAATAAAACTATGTTATTGTTTATATAAAGGTGCGTGTTTCCGATCGTCTTTGAGACCCCCCAATTAGTATCGATTTTGATATGTCGTCCTGAAATTTGGGCCCTCAAATCCATTTCTTCCCAAGGATAGAAACAAAAAAAAAAAACCGTTTTTAGTGGTTACCCATCAATTATTAGCACGGTTTAAATAGGGCTTTGGCAAAACATGGCATTAATCGCGTCTCCCATCAAAACACAAGTTTGTGTGTTCCCACGGTACTTGATGGGGGTATGTCAAGTGCCAGCCTCATATCAAGTAAAGACCCATAGACAGAAATCGGAACAAGCACTCTTTAAATGAAATAATGAATTTTATAAGAAAAGGTCTTATTTGACAACTGAAAGTAGTCATGCACACTTGTTTTTTGGGTCATTCAAGCCGGTAAATCACTTTCCCAGAAAGAATGTAATATTTTAATAGCATTTTCAATTAAGGCCCATGACCGATCGCTACAGCTTCGTCCCCAGAACCTCAGAATTTACAGAAGGTTGTCAAATTGTTGGTATCAGCAGAAATTTAAGCTACTATTTTCCTCATTTACCCTGTGTCTTTCACTGCACCTTTAATAGCTCGAATCCGTAACCCTGATCCGTATCTCATACAAATGTGGTGGTAGTCCCTTTGAGGTATTAACGTGATGAAAGCCGTCAATTAAATTCCCCGTCCTCTTCACATGAATGAGAATACATGGGTTGTCAATAAAACAACATGGTTTGGCTCTTTGTTGAAGTTTCCCTTAGATCTACTTATTCTGTATTTAATAATGCTGGACTGGTGTGATTTAACAGAAATGTCAAAGAATTTTATATGGGGTATTTATAAACTGCTACTAGATGAATAAGAACAGATTCCCGCCCATTTTTGCACTAATTATAACCATGAATTTCGAATTGTGGAGGAAAAAATTGATTCCAACATGATCTTCCCGATTTTTTAGAAAAAAGGTTTGCAAGTCGCTCTTATTAAGTGTTCTTCCTGAAAAAATAATAAAAGGCCCTGCATGCGGAAGTGCCAATTTGTCCCGCTTGCACTTCCGCATGCGGAAGTGCAAAGGAATGTTGCCCATCCGATGCGATGTTGCCAAAAATACTGTTGCAATTCCGATATGTGCCGGAAGTGCAAGCGTAATCTTGCAGTTCCGCCCAAATGTACGCGAACATTTGCACTTCCGCATGCACGTGGACATTTTCACTTCCGCAGCGGAAGTGCAACATTATTTTGCACATCCGCATGCGGATGTGCAACCTTCCTTTCATGCGGAAGTGCAAGGGGGTTCGTACACTTCCGCACGGAGTCAAGCGGATCTTTGCAGTACCCGCATGTCGGAAGTGCATAGAAATCGGTCTTTGTAAATCTGAACAACACGTTTCCTTTTCGAAGTTCAATACGCCTGTGGAACTCGTTCTAGATTCCTGCTGATATTGGTAACCTGTGGTGATGTGCTGTCTGTTTACCTCCACATTGCTTGGTGGGGGCGGGAGGGGAGGTCACAAGGTCAATAAATGTTCACCTCAAAGAAAACATGTGCTTACTAAATACTGTCCTCTCAGGTAGTAAAACGGGGTCAGAAAGCTTATTGTCCTAACGAATTTTGGACAAGAGACCCCTCTCCCACTAAACTACCGTAATAGAGCTACAGGAAAATCAGGTTAATTAGCTCTCACATGACAAACGGGTTGAAATATAAGCGCAAAACTTTAGATGCAGTTTTGGGGTGAAAGCCATTCTATCAAGATGAAAACTTTATATAGGCCTACTTATTGGGAATGGGTCGCCTCTTTCTCTTTTAAATATTTGTATAACAACAAATATAGGCAAAATAGACTAGGTTTTATGCAAATTAGCATGTCTGTGGGGGGCCATCTTTCTTTTTCTACTTTTTGAATATGTTTTCGGGAGGTATTTTTGTACAAAAGTTACAAGCCGCAAGAAAAACCTTCTGTAGCAATTTTGTCCATGTCATACCGTAGATTGAGGGGACTACTTGGATTCTTTTGCAGTCTGGTTCCCCACTAACCTTTCGTTTTGGAATTTATAACACAATACAATCTCCAATATTCCATGGTCTTCAACGTTGGCGCACACACTCAATGGTGGCCGGTCCAACGTCAAACATAACAGGTGCGTATCCGGTATTTGAAAAACATCAAAATTACGCGGGACTGAATGCTGTAACTTTGTCCAAAATGGGCTGATTTCTGATTTGCAAGATTTTTGCAGAATACCGGGGAGGCGCGCGCCCCCTCCATGGATCCGCGGCTGAATAAATAACAAGGAGATTGACTTCTCCCTTTACTTACTATCGGGGGGCCCCTGGCCTCCTCCCGCTAGTTGAGTGAACGGAGCGATCACTGAAACTGAAGCGAGTCACTGAAAAAATTCCTTTAAAGGAAAGGGCGAGTCAAGGGGAATATCCATGTAAAATGTATGGGAAGGATAAATAAGATGACATTTTTCCGTGAGTTTTTGCAAGTTGACTTCTGTGACTTTTGGCACATACTTAGCCGAGGCGTTTAGAACGTAATATTAACACAGAGTGAATAGGGGCTTCATATCCCTCTTTACATTTACGATTTTTAAAGGGAAAATGTGACCATCACATAGACCCTCCTATAGAACATACTACAACACCTGACACACTCCTTGCAAGACCACCCGCCACCAAACCCGTCAAACCTTGAACTTTAGGACTTCTTCCCCCTAGTCACAACATTTTGTAACTTAACACTTTATACTCAAAATCGCGTACCTCATCAGCGCATGTAGTTTTACCGATTTCTACAGGAAACGTCTACGGAATTTTCATCCCGTATAACTTTCCGTATAGTTTTTTTTCTCGTATTTTTAAAATACTAAAACTTCAATATTTAATCCGTATAAATTTCCGTGTACTTTAATCTCTCAAAAGTACTCCCTCCGTGGGAGACCGTCGTTCCCGTATTTCTCCACATATTTTTCCTCATACCTCCTCAAACTCCCATATAAGTTCTCGCCATCCTATAGTTTAGGACACCCCCTCCCGTCACAGCAATCCCGTGTCCGTATTTTTTATTCCTCGTAGTTGCAGCAATCCTATAGCTTAGAGGCCATTTCTAAAATATTATCATGTCAATATTTCCTCCCGTAATTTTCCGTATATTTTAATTTTTTCTTCTTCTCAAAGCTCCCGTGGGGTAGGCCTATACGACAATCAAAGCGAAATTAACTGGCGTTTCTTGACCAGTTCTTTCTTTCCTTCTCCTCGTTTGCCACATAAGAGCCTTTCACTTGCGTACCGCATCTAGCGTCTTACGATCGTCATCGCCGTTGCCAACGCGGTAATCCACCCGTCGCAACGCTCCACGCATACTCGCCGCTTAGTACCGCGTACAAACAAATCGTAATTCCATAGCAACCGATCACATTTTCGTTGCTTTTCCAGTCCATTTCTGAACGGATTTTCGCTCAAATATATTCGCTAACCCGTCCTGTATCCTCACGCACCTTGCACGTGAAATTGGCGCAATATGAATCGAAACGCCGGAACCTTTCGAGAACATCATACATACAGACAACATTTGCATATTATAGTACGATTGTCCTGTGTAAAAATAAACTGTAATAACAGAGTTTTGACTGGCAGCTGGGACTACCACGTGTCAGAACGTAAAATAACTGGAACCGTTAAAATATGCAACTATTGCGGGAACTAAACTACCGGCGTAAAATCTCAGCTTTCAACGGCATTGTTGTTTGACTTGTTTAAGATAAGTGAACATTAAAACGTTATTACAATCCCTGACCAAATTGGTCACGTTGTAGCTATGCATCATACAAACGTGGTTTTACGTTACCACATGGGTGTAAAAAAGTTATTTTTCAGGCAACATTTTGAAAAAACGGCAATAACAAGTGAAAACGTTAAAAAGCAAAGATTTAAACAAGTTGTACAATTTGTTTTTATGGTCTGTAACACCTTATAATGTCATCAATTACTTAATCATAATGATAACTTACTACATGTACTTAACTCGATTCGACCTTGGCCTTAAGATAACAAAGTCCTAAACGCTTCTCCCCTACACTACATGACTTACTGATAACAGATGCTAAAATTAAATATATATATATATAATCGATGAATCCATTTTTAACAGGTTATAGCCAATGAATCTAATGATAATGAATATATTAATAGTGTTAATCCCGATATTTCTGTCAACTGCATCGAACCAGTTTCTAACCATGCAGACAAAACTCCTTTGAAGACGATTCAGAACAGAGCTAAGTCCTACATCAGGGATCAAGTGCAAAATGCGTGGAACTCACATGTAAAAACTCTCCTTGTTCAAGGTCGGTTCTTTGAGCTTCTTGCCGCTGAAGCAAAGTCTCACCATTGGAAAAGTATTATTTATAATCTTCCTTATGGCGTTTTGAAGTTTCTGACCAATGCACTTGGTGACACTCTCAATAATAAGGTCAACCTCAAAAGATGGGTAAAGCTTCTTCTGATAAGTGCAAAGCTTGTGGAAATCGCGAGACACTCCGTCATGTCCTCAATAACTGTCAAACAGCACTTGAACAAGGACGGTATACATGGAGACATAATAATTTCCTTAAATATATTGTAAAAATACTGGAATTGGGTTTTGCCAATAGCGATGAAAGTCCTCCTAATGTTTTGTCTGACTTGGTGGCCGGAGCTCACAAAACGCATATGCCTATAGCATTACCACTGTTCCACCTGAGTGCACTATCACAAACCTCATTCCTGACATTTGCATATTTTGGAAAAATCTGAAAAAACTCACCATTATTGAATTAACTGTCCCTTTTGAATTTGGCATTGACAAGGCTCATTCTTTCAAGTGCAATAAATATGCCCCTTTAGTTGACGGCTTATTGAGAGCTCGGGCTATGAAGTAAATATTATTGCCATCGAAATTGGCTCTAGAGGGTATATTAGTCCTGAAAATATTACTAGACTCAAAGAAATTCTTAATCAGTGCAATAGGCCTGTTAACCTTAAGCAATTCGTGATGGCCTGTCCAAGTTGGCTATTGTGTCTTCTTTTAGCATATTTCACGCAAAAAATGAGCCGACTTGGATTAAGGGGTTTGGGTCATATAATACTTCCCGCCATAATTTTCCTTTCAAACTTAGCATAAATACGGTTTCATCGTATGAAATGAAAAAAAAAAAATCAAAGGAAAAAATTTGTGGGTCACCGATGTCACTTTTGAGTTAAAAACATTACAAAATTAATTTTGTTGTTTTGTTGAAGTCAATTTTACATAAGTCTATGGAAAAATCATTTTTTCGAGGACTTTTTTGGTTATAGCTAAAAATTTAGCCATAATTTTGTTGTGATTTTTAATATAAGATGCGCACTCATGTCAGCTTTATCATAAAACAATAAAAACATGGGGTCACCTAGGTCCCTTTTGAGAAATTCATGCAAAAATCCTTATTTTTCTTGAAAAATGAACCCCTGCGACATCTTAGTGCGTATAGCGCCGACAAAAACACAGAATAATACGCAACGTGCTGATCGCGTATCTCTGCATGGTGTTGCGTGACCAGCGCGCATCGACCACCAACAATCACCTCTGTGCTACAGATCAAATAGGACATGCAATATAGTATGTGTATATTCAAATATTAGTCTCTTTTTCGTTTTCTTATTCGCTTCACCGTTTCTATCTTTTACGTTCTGAATCCGAGTTGCGTGTTTCGTACTTTTTGGTTCATCCTATATTCTGCAGATTGTGGCAGGAGAGGCGTGGCGGCATCACTCCGGTTTAGGCCTATATTAGGGTTTGATAGATTTTATCTTAAAAGACGACATGTCAATGAGGATTCTTTACCTGACCTCTCGAATTTCACAGGAATATTTCAAAATGAAAATAAATATATTGAGGTGAAAGGTAACACTATTCGAAAAGCCCACCGCCCCACATGGCCACAAATAAGCAGCAAACATTTTCCAGCACAATAAATACCGAACCCAAATTCGAAACATTAGCTTTTTATCTATCCGAATTATTACCAAATTTAAAAATTAATGCATAGGCACGGGTCTCGTATCGTGCTTGACTCGCATATTATATGAATTATAATGTAGGTCCTTTGCGTACTGTTCCAAAACACTATAGGCCTACTATCAACCTAAAAATTAAAAAAATATATAAACTGTGAATTTTGTGAGATATTTTGATTTTATTTTTAGACCGGTTCCTAAGTTAAATCCTCCGTTTTATTCCATCCAATTTGATGCACCCTAATTGAGATATTGTCAATTGAACACAAAGGATAAAATACCATTTGAAGGTTCAAGAACTGAACTTAAAGCGGCATGACCCGATTTAAGTCTATTTTATCTTGGTTGAATGGGTTTCACCCCAAAACCCCATCTGTAAAGTTTCGGGTCGATATTTCAACCCGTTTTGAAGTGAGAGCTAGAAACGTGTTTTGTAATCCCCATGTCCAAAGAGTACAGTGTAAAAATTTAAATTGGCCGACCAAAATGGGGCATATTTTCGCTCATAACATCCAAACCAAACATCACAGGGTAAATGAGAAAAATAGTGGGAAATTTACTGTGGGGACTAAGGGGACAGTCACATATAAATGCTTAAATGGACTTGCTCCTGTTTATTTATCAGAGCTTCTCACAAAATACACACGGCTCGTAATTGACGTTTTCTGGTTCTAATTTGCTCATTCCTCCTCGGATGCCCAGACATATTCGTATGGCCAAGAATCCTTTTCGTTTGCTGCCCCAAAACTTGAATGCACTTCCACAGACCATTCGTTCTGCTTACACTGTTAATCAGTTAAGGGCCTCCTCAACGACTACCTGTTTATGAGTATTTTGTAGCACGATTTGTTCTTGCGGTGTGACTTTCATTAATTTTAGTAGCTATAAGGTATTTAATATTATAGGTTTTTTTTTCCATTGATCATGTTGCATCTGTACTTCTATATTTTATTGAGCTATAAGGCATTTCTTGTATAGGTTTTTAAAAAATTTGTATCATGTAACAGTAGTATTTTAAGGCTTTATGGTGTTTAATTTGCGGGCCTTGTTATTACCGCCTTTGTCAGGAGGCGCATAGAGATTCCTTGTGTGGTATTTAATGCGTCTTTCAAAAATGTGTATTATATTATTATTATTATTAAGTCTCTGTGGGGACAAAATATACGGACAACGCTCTAATGGGAGATTCCTTCATGCCTCCAGATGGTGGAACACCAAGGCGGAAACACATGAAGAAAAACTAGTGTTGAACAAAGATCAATAAAAGAAAGGATGGTTGGTGTTCAATGGCTTCAATTATTTTCAGCTGCCCTCAATTTGCATTTTCTTCCAATCTGAGCATGGTATGCTACCGGAAAAACCTCCCATTCGCGGGGATTACGAACTGGTTTTCCACAATCGCCATCATAAGCATCCACCCTACTCGGTGCGCTCGTTTGTTAAATCAAGCCTGCTGAGCAAGATTGCCCCACTTGGGTGGTTCCGTTATACCCGTGTTTATTGCTCCGATATGAGTTGTAAAAGGGACACGGCACCAACCTATTTCAATCGCATTTTTTTGCTGTGGGTTTTCAATCAAAATATTAAACTGAATTGAATAAATAAATATACCCACGGGGTTCATGAGCCATTTTAGAGAAAGAAAATCCCACATTTTTGTTATTTACCTCAAAATAATACAAGTCCATAAACCTGACATTAACCATGAGATCAGCCAAGAGCATTTGCTGCCTCTACTCAGCAAAGTGCTGTTAATGTTACCTGTCAAGCCAGAGGTCTGGTGGAAGTCAAATAATGTTTAGGCCTACACCGATTTACAGCGGTTAGTCAATTCGCCAGTTATTTTTTTTACCGGAGTTGTTGGATTTTGTTGGTTTGAAGTGTATGGTTTTGTCTCTTGACTCCTTCATCTCAGTAATCTGACTGCTGTTGCTGCTGCAATGCACGAGTGTCATGAGTTGTTAATTGGGATGGCATGGCCCCTATCATAGACTATTATTGATTAGGCTTTTTAAAGCGGAAGTGAAAGCGCAAGTTCTACTAGTGAATTTAGAAGTCTTAAGGAATATAAAGTCCAACAATTCACTAGTGCTTGCGCTTCCTTTTACACTACGCCTTTGATAGCTTTTGGGCAGCTATGTACATGGCGTATCGCGCACGCCGATTTTGTACACTCGCGATTACAACTCCGGTTTACTGCCATTTCCACATTAGCATGCGTGAAAGCTTGACGTCCACTCCTAGTTCAGGCCGGACGAAGTATACCACCATATAGGGGGCCTCATAATATAGTGCGAAAACGCGTGTGTATATTTTGGGATAGTGTACATGTGATTCTGTACAAATGCTCAAGTATCGTTGTTTGAACGCGAAACGATAACCGAATAATTTCGACCCGTATTTGGGCTATTCGACAAAGTATAGTGTGTAGCGTAGCAAGGCAGGCTAGTTGAAGCTTTACCGGGCCTCGCCTCCTAGCCAATTGACTATACAGGCTAGCCTAGCCTACTATAATTATCTTGTTGTTAACAAAGGATTGACATGGGTATTGCATGCAAGGAATTTACACTAATTGAGTAAACCGAACCTCCACAACTTTGCAATATATCATATCGTGTCGATGTCATGGTCACGACTCACGAGGCCTGACTAGTTGTGGCAATAATTTTAAAGGGTATTCGTGATGCACAGCTGTAACCACAGGCATAGTCAGAGAACTTGTCTGAAGTGCCAAATGTAGTGTGACTTCTACTTCCGACTTGAAGATCGTTGGCAAGATTCTGCTGGTGCTTTTTGTTTCTATGTAGGCCGAGGCCAAGCCACAGTCACCTTCAATAAATATCCTTAAAAAAAGGATTTAAAAGATCAGTGATTGATGATGGCATGTTAAATTTGAATTTGATATCTTGAGCAATGTCAGTTTATGGACCAAAAAAATAGAGATAATATGCAGTGTAACCAAACTGAGCTAGGGACCTGTCTCGACTAGGCCAGCCTAGCCTAGCTAGGGCATAGGCTATGTAGGCCAGCAGTTCGTCAGCAGTTATCAGTAAATCGTACCACTAAAAAGTGGAAGATAATGATTAACACCTAAACTACTGGCCTGTTTAGGTAGGCTTAACCCGTGAAGGCTTGGTACCCCATCAAACTTCAAAGGCCATACTGTTCTGGAGGAATTTGGCAGCAACTACAAATTACAATCATGACAATGGCGAATTCTAATTTATAATTCAATGCATTTAGCAGAAATGCCAGGAAAAAACACCATTCAGATTTAGCACGATTTCGTCATGCCTCATTGTGTCTTTCACATAGGCCCGGATAGGCCACTTGCTTCGAACAGGGAGGCGTAGCTCGGCTATGGACGTTGTGCCCGCTTCTATGCATGGCATAGATATGCCATGGGGAAAAACAAGGTTTTATCAAACAAAAGTATAACCCAGTGAGAAGATGAATCGTGCTACATTCAGATGAGCAGCCCCGAGCATTGTTACAATTCCATGGTATTTCTTGAAAAAAATATGAAATGGGAACAGTTATTATAATCATTGACAATTCTGCCAACAAATCATGAACTTCCCCATAGCCAGACTGTGTTTTGTTGTGAAGCTGCCTGCTTTGAGCAGAACGATCGCTTAGCACTGCGTAGAGTGCAAGGTTTCCGAATTCAGCCATCAGGGAATTCGACTGAATTTTGCATTCTCTGAGTTTCCAACACAAATTAACGTTAAATTAGCGACCGTTGGGTCTTTACCTACCACTGTGATGCAAAATCGGTTTTGGTGATATGACATTGCAAAATTGTCCAAACTCGAGCCGTAGTGAGTGAAGAGTGATGATTAATGATCAGATGCTCCGACGGGCCGACCATCCACTTTTGCGGTTATGGAGTTTTGCCGGTTCGAAGGAGAAACACAGCCTCCGCCCCTCTGATGAAATAGGGGTCTACATGGCCCACTGATCTCTACACACAGTGACATGGCCTTTTGGAAGTAAAGAGATCAGTCTCTTTCACAGTATGAAGAACGTGCTGTGTTTACTTTAGCCTGGATTTGCTGGTTTTACGAAAACTGTGAGAGTTGTTTCTGGATGGAATTTTGAAGTGCATCTCGGGTAATTTCTTCCCACAACAAATTTACAAAATAACATCGGCCGCTAGCAGTCTAGATTTATTTACGCTCATGGGGGTAAGGAGTCCATGGCCTACGATCGCTAATAGCTCCGTCCCCAGAAGCCAGATTTTTAACGGAAGTGGTAAATTATTTTGGTATCAAAGAAAGCTACTATTTTTTCTCATTTGACCCTGTGACATCTTAGGGACAAGGATGTTTGGTGGAAGTAATGAGTGAAAAGGTACCCTTTGGTCGACCAATATTAATTTTACCACAGTACTCTATGGAGCTACGAAAATCACGTTTGCTCTCACATGAAAAAGACATTGAAATAGCGGCGGCGAAACTTGACAGGTGGGTTTTGGGTGAAGGCCAATCTATCAAGATGAAAAACCTAATATCCTTAAATCGGGGCCATCCCCCTTTAAATGTTTTTTGCGTAAAAAAAACGCTTGCTAGCGGGATGTGCGATCTTGTCTGTTTAAGCCGCGGGCATTCGAGCTTCAGGCTGCGGAGGAAAATACATTTCGGAAGAATTTGAGGCTTGGAACGATGCAAAGATGGATATATGACCCAAACTCCTTAACCCACCTGTTTTGGAAATTTAGGCATTTTATCATTCTATTTTTATCAACTCTTTGCTGTGTATGTGTGTTTTTGGGTGTGTGTACTTGCATGCTTGGACGTATGTTTGTTTGCTGGTTCTTTGTCTGTGAGTGATTTGGTTGGTTTTGATGTTATTGTGTGTGTGTGTGCGTGTGTCGGTATTGTGGGTGTGTTTATGTGTGTGTATGCGATCGTGTGTACGTGTATGTGCGCTTATTTTTTGAATGTGTTTTGTATGTGTGCTTTTTATAATATTTAACTGTATATTGCCTTATTGCGTGTTAAGTACCCATTTCATTCAATTTTGTCTTGCGTGCCGCTTTTTTTAAGGGCACTGTTCTAGACTCTGTATATATTTTGATGTTTAATTTCCTTTGTTGTTTTTAATCAATAGTGATGATAAATAAATACACTCTTAATTGAAATTGGTTAAATTTAACACAGAATTGTTCAAATTTAACACAAAATGTGCACTGGGAGTCCACCACTTATTCAAAATGACACAGAAAAATAAATATGACACGGAAAACGGTGACTGATTAACAAAAAATACATCGGTCCTCGGACCGCATGTGTCGCCTGCCATCGCCGTTTGTAATGATAGGTCTCATTCGACTTTTGACCTTGGCATGTGACCTTTGACCTCATTAACAAATGAGGGGACCCAAAGGTTGCAACCTATGATTTTCAAGTTTGATTCCAATTGACTTCAACTTTTCTTAGGTCACTTTTACATTTCTGCCTATCTTACAACTTGACCTCACATGACCTTTGACCTGGTATGGACCTTTGACCTCACATCAGCAAATGCGGGATCCCATGTTGCATCTACGACTGAAGTCTGGTTTTATCCATTAAAGTATGTGGATTACAAGCAAATGATAACCCTTTTTCACAACAACAGACAACAACAACAGACTACAGGGGGCAAAGTGATCCTAAAAACCGTGTCATATTACATTTTTGTGTGCTGTCAAAACTAAATCGTAATAATGGTCAAATAAGATGACCAATAAAAATGATCATCCTGATTCCTTCAGTTCTGTGTCCAAATTAACCACTTTTAGGGTTAAATTGAAGCTGATAGACACAAAGAAAAACCCAAGTGAAACCACAATATTTATACATTATTATCAATTGGTTTAATGAAAAAGTCCATAACCGTATTAAACAGTAACAGTATATGTAAATAAATTCAATTACAAAGATTCGTAACAAAATATAAGCCCATGGTCACTCGGTCAAAGACAAAAAAATGCAAAAAAAAAAAACACCTTTAAACTATTTTTTAAATATTTGAAGCTTTTTTTAAAAAGTCTAATTTTTTTTTTTTTTTTTTTTTAAGTCCTAAAAATATGAAAACTGAAAAATTACAATATGACAGAAAGCACAATAATGGGTACCATCACCATAGCGAAAATTAAAGTTGTTGGTAAATATTTATAAATTACTGAATTCACAAACTTGATGTTTTAACATGTGCCCAGGCATGTAGACATATACTGGAAGATCTCATTGGGTTCTGAAACTTTTATAAGTTTACCAAATAAAATAAGCATTCTAGAAACTGATTAGCTGCATTTATAAGTAGAAAAAATTTTTTTTCAATAGGTTCTTATTTGTATATTAGTACATCATTTGCGAGGGTTTACATCCATGGATGTTAAAAGAAAGGTTGCTCATTTTATTTTGGCATGCAAAAAAATTTTTTGTGCGAATGTACAGCCATCCATCAATGAAATACTGTCACACATTAGCAAATATTATTCGGCTGTCTTCAAAAACATGTTGTTTAACTTTTTTACTTGTCCCTTTGTTTTTCTGAGAAAAATACTATTTTGCATAAAATATAAAAAAAAATGATGCATCATCCGTTAGCGACAAGAAAAATACTTTTCAGTCTGCCACATTTTTGTTTTTTTTTTTTTTTTTTTACGTCAATTAGCAGTAAAAATGTCAGATATCATGTCACAATAGCACAGATCTGTCCAAATTATCATCACATTAGCAGTCCCATCAAAAAAGTCAGCGTTAGCAAAAGCTATGCCGCAATTTTGCCGCATACCAGCCCAAGTTTTTATGCTATTTCACTTAAAAGTGATAGGAGAGAACCATTTGGTCCAATGAATTATCATTAAAATCAATAAATTTCAATGACAAATTTATTTTTTTTGCCCTTGTGGTAAGTTTCTGGTCCCATTATTGTGCTTTCTGGCATATGTTATTTTTTAAAAGTTTTCTTAAATTTTATTTCCATTTTGCATTTCTGACCGAGTGACCTAGGGCCTACCGATTCCATTATTTGTGCGTTTCATTAAATTAACAGGCAAAAAAAAATGCCAATTTGAATTGTGTGTGTAATTTGTGCCTTTTTAATATTATCCCATTTACATTTTAAGCACTAAAAACGGCAATATGGAATTTAAAAAAAAGATTACTTGAGTCATTCTAGCCCAACCACACCAAAAATTATTAAACATAAAAACTTGAAAATTTGAGCTCTTAACTCTGCGCTCTCCATTTTCACACCGCAGCAATTTGAAATTTTAAGGGGTCAGCAAAAAGTGTTGCAGCACGATAGTTATTCTTCACAGAGCCGATTTTTCAAACCAAAAATATTTTTTTTTTTTTTTTTTTTAAATGTATTAAATTTAAAACGACAACTCCCCACAATTGTGGTCATATCGTGTCATAAGCTAAATACATCAAACCTTTAATAAATTAAATCGTTAAAATCAACACCTTATAAATTCTTAGTCACAACATTTTTTAAAAAGTCAAAAATATTCAAACATATCAGCCTCTTTCAGGAAATTTACCACCTAAGAGGCCTAATATCTTAAAATGTTTTCAATCGGGACACTACAATGTTTTTTCTACGTTTAATCGCATAATCAAGCATTTGAATAAAACATGTTTCACCGAAAGAGCACATCACAAGGAATATACCGAGGGACTGGCTCACCTCTAGAAGCAAATAACTATGGTAGTAGCATGCACAATTTTACATCGTGGCTATAAAATTTCGTCCGGTGTCCTTGTAATCCTTTGATCCTCTTATAGAAGATTTCATGCTAGGCTAATTTCATGCAGTCTTACATGAAGAGGAACCTTTCGTCCCTTCGCCCAATCAAACCTTAACTGCCTGCAGCTCCACATTTGGTTGCAAAGCATCATTTACTATTCGGAAATGAACCCCACAGCATTTGCCACTATTTCTGATCTAGCTATTACTGAAGCCTAAAACTTAAAATGGATCTCAATGTGATTACGTTCATATTTCAAGGGCTTCTTTTGCCAATACATCAACCGTTTTTCATTGCCTTGAATACCAATGTGACTCGGAAACCAGTTAAAACAACAGACCTATTCAATTGAGATAAATGAAGAAACTTCCAACAGTCAGCAATATAGGGATGACGGCACCCTCTGCTTTCAAGCCGTAAGACTAGCGTGAATCAGTAAATGAAAAAAAATGAACCCATGGAAAAATCAGCTAATTCTAATGCCAACTTAAGTGCCTCCAATTAAGCAGTGAAAATAGAAGCATATCAGTAACCTATTGAGTTGGTAACGCCGACTTAAAGCCAGCTGCAGCAGCCCTTTCCAAAACCTTAGACCCATCTGAATAAATCGTGAATGATGATGCATATTTAGCAAGATCAATCAAATTAGATTGGAAAAATAAGATCATAAGTTAAACCCTTCTTATATGACATAAAGTTAGTCAATCTCAAGTTCAACATTTGTCAGGAAAGGACGAAGGGAAAGAGCCATCGTTTTAATTTTTTTTTGGGGGGGGTTATCAAAAGTCGCAGTAGTTGGCCTAAAAACCTACAACAATATATCAGTGATAACTGCTCTGTCCAGTGACCGCGAAGCATTACGCTCCTAGCAGCAATGGTCCACTGAATTATAATTAATCAAATAAATTCAAGGAACAAATTCTATTTTTTTTGACCTCTTGGTAGTTTCTGGTCCCAGTATTGTGATTTCTGTCATATGTTATTTTTAAAAGTTTTCTTAAATTTATTTCCAATTTTGACCTTTCTGACCGAGTGACCTAGGGCATACCGATTCCATTATGTGGTTCAGTTTCATTAAAATTACAGGCAAAAAAAAAATGCCAATTGATGGTGTTGTGTAGTTTTGCCTTTTAATATATCACCATTACATTTTAAGCACCTAAAAAACGGCACAAATATGGATTTAAAAAAAGAATTACTGAGTCATTCTAGCCCAACACCACCAAAAAATTATAAACATAAAAACTGAAATTTGAGTCTGTAACTCTGCGCTCTCCATTTTCACACAGCAGCAGGCAATTGAAATTTAAGGGGGTCAGCAAAAAAGTGTTTGCAGACAAGATAGTCTTCTTACAGAGCCAGATTTTCAAACACAAAAATTTCTTATTTCCTGAGTGAGCGAGGAGAAGTGAGTATTAAAATTTAACGACCAACTCAACACACTTGTGTCATATCGTGCATTAAGATAAAATACATCAGACGCTTTAATAAATTAAAAACTTTCCTTTATAAAATCATTTACCAACCTTAGAAAATTTAGTCACAACATTTTTTTAAAAAGTCAAAAATATTCAAAACATATCAGCCTCTTTTCAGGAAATTTATCACCTAAAGAGGCCTTAATATCTCTTGAAATAATGTTTTTCAAATTGGGACGCTACAATGTTTTCTACGTTAATCGCATAATCAAGGCATTGAATATATAAACAGGGGTCACAGAAAGAGCAACAATCACAAGGCAACTATACCTAGGAAGGCTCAACTCTAGCAAAAACTTATGGTAGTAAGCATGCCCAATTTTACCTCGTGCTATAACAATTTCGTCCGGTGTCCTGTGTAATCCTTTGATCCTCTTAGAGAAGATTCATGCTAGGCTTAATTTCATGCAGCTTAACATGAAGGAGGGAACCTTTCGTCTTCGCCCAAATCAAACCTGAACTGCCTGCAGATCCAAACAGTGGTTGCAAAGCATGCATTTTACTATTAGGAAATGAATCCACAGAATTGCATCATAGTTGTGATTTAGCTATTAACTGAAGCCTTAAAATCTCGTAAAAGGGATTCAATGTTGATTATGTTCATATTAAAGGGCTTGTCTTTTTGCCAAACACATCAACATTTCATTGCCTGATACCAATGTGACTCGGAAAAAAAACAGTTAAAACAAAGACCTATTCAATGGAGATAAATTGAAAAGAATATTCAACAGCTACAGCAATATGGGATTGACGACACCCTCTGCCTTTCAAAGCCGTTTAAATAAGACTAGACAGTGAATCAGTCCATGAAATGACTCATTGGAAATTTCCAGCCCTGAATTCTAATGCCATAACTAGTGCCTTGCAATTGTTGGCAGTGAAAATAGAAGCCGGATAGCAGGTAACATATCTGACGGTGGGTCACGCCGACTTTAAAAGCAGCTGCAGCAGCCCTTTCCAAAACCGTAGACCCAATCTGAATAAATAGCTGAATGCTGATGATATTTATGTCCAAGATCATCCAAATTTAGATTGAAAAATAAGATCCATCAGTTAACCTGCTTATATGACACGTTGAGGTCAATATCAAGTTCAACATTGTCCAAGAAGACTAATGATGAAAGGAGCCATCGTGTGTTTTTAATTTTTTTTTGGGGGGGGTGGGTATATTATAAAAGTCACAGTATTTTGGCCATACAACCTACAACAATTATCAGTGTAACTGCTCTGTCCAGGGACAGCGAAGCATTACGATCCTAGCAGGCAAGTTGGCACGGCCGCCGAAACAAAAACAAAAACAAGGACTAAGAACCTATCAAAAACAAAAATACAATTGAAAAACAAAGGACCTAAGACCTATTTCTAAAAACAAAGACTTAGTTGTAAACAAAATTTCATGTACCATGTTTGTAGTTTGCTGTAGCTATGCACTATGTGGGTTCAAAAAAATTTGGAATATTGAAAAGACCTTACTGAAATCACTTCCACGAGTTTGAAAACAATTTGGATGTTTACATTCTGTAAAACAGTAAAATCAGGAAGAGTTCTGGGGGGGGGGAGGTGGCAGGTTGTGGCAATTTCTGGAACAAGGATGCTGACATTACTGCCAATATTTACCAAACTTTAAAAGCATGTTGTCATCAGCTCACAGACCATTGCTATTGTATATGTGCTAATTCCCAGCTAATCCATCTTTTACTTGCCAAATCATTCATAAATCTAACTACAAGCCTAAAGTACAATGCCTGAATCCCGGTCTGAATGTTTTGAATTGTGTCGCAAAACATGCTTGCTACACTGTAATTCTGTAAGTGATGTGAACACCTTGCTTTTCTGTTCCAGAAATTGCCACAAACTGCCACCTCCCCCCTGGAACTCTTCCTGTTTTATGTAAACATCCAAATTGTTTTCATTATGTCTATTTTTCATGCCATTATGTCCCTTTAAAAATGTTTAGGAATGTGTCAAGCCTATTTATCCTCCCCATTGAATTTGTTTATAACGTCGTCCACATCGTATTTTACAAAACACATTTTCATGAGAAAATTCTGATCCAAAATCTACCAGGACATTTCATGTCTGTACAATAAAAGGGGAGCATAAAAGAAACATCTAGATTTTACTGTTTTGAAGAAAACATTTTGAAGTTCGATGTATACCACAAATGAAATTTAAAACTACAATTATAGTAATTAGGCGAAAAAATGTCTATGTGGAAACAAAAAATAATGTACATGCAAAATAAAGGGGAGTAAAAAAAACGTTACAACCAAAATGCGCGAATTCATGGGAAACTCCTGTGCTAGTCAATATTTTCTTTGTGTATACATTTCCTTGTTTTGGTAGCTCTCATATAAAAATTACGGCCATTTAAAATGACTAATTAGCCTAGTACGCGTTCAAAAGTTACAGCTGCAGAAGTGAAGTACCCAAGTGAAAGGACGAACAGTTACAGCGCCTAGGTAACCCAAAGAGTGCTATTGGTTTTACGGTTGGCTTTGGGATTGCCGCATATCCTCCATTAATTCACATTGGAATAAATGTCAGGGAACACCAGTGACATAATCAGTCTGTGGGTGAGGGGCGTGGAAGGCAGAGGGGTAAGGTGGGATGCGCACTCAAAATCATTGCCCCCTCCTGGCCCCAATAGCGATCAGGAAAAATAAATTTATAGTATTGACAGGTTACCGTGTTCACCTTTGCAAAATGTGTTTTAGTGATGCCACAAATTAATTGTCCCCATCGCCTGGTCCCCCTCCCCAAATGAAAATGTCTGCTTACATCGTTGGGTAAGACTGTAAAATGAAACCAGATATCAAAATAATATTTAATGAAATCAATTTTTGGACTTGAAGCAACAATTTGCAGAATTTTTTTTTCAAATTGCTTGATTTCCACATAGTAAAACCTCCAAAATACATGATGTATAGGGCTGGATAACAGATAAAGCATTAAA
>JAMKCH010030791.1:0-17662 GCA_023653785.1 Ophioderma brevispina | reverse complement strand
AAAGGCGTGATTGGCATGACGGTAAACCGAATACTCGAAAAGCCACTGCAAAAGTAGCCAACGCAAATAAGCAATGACAATAGAAAGTTTCTACTAGAGGGCCGTGTATAGAAGTGTTTTATATACACACCAAAAGTGCAAAATGTCTTGGCTTACATATCAGCTGTTTCCTGGTTTGAAATAGGCTTTAGATAAACCACATGTTGTAGAAATTATAACCCGGTTTGCCTATATAATCAATCGTGGATTGGATATGTGCGTGGCTAATGTGAAAACAAATTTTATTGGCAGTTTTGCTATATACATTAAGAAAACTCAGAAATTCATCCTTTTATTACTTGAATTTTTGATCAATGATTATTGTGTGAAAAGTACTTTGATATCAGCGTCTTTATTTTGGAATTTTTCAATCAACTCATACAGCCCGGTCTCAAAAAAATGGTACCAATCAAAGAACCGATTTTTTCAATATTCTTCTCAACATCAATAGATCGTTGTTGTCCATCACTTAAAGAGAAAATACCAGCTTTCCAGGATTTTTTGTTTCATCTCATTGCTTTGTTTTAATCGGAGATAACTCTATTTTTCTGCGGAACACAAAAATCGGTTTTGCCACTTTCCTGTTTGAGTGAAAACGGTGAATGAAATTTTGTTTAACCTAAGTTATTCACCACTTGAGCGGATATGAACATCTTTAAAAAGGGATGAACTTTATACAGACCCTCTAAAAGTTTCTTAATGGTGGAAGTTATGATCAGTACGTTCTGGCTTTACGACTAAAGTGAATCACATTCGACATACTGTTCTTTGTGTAGAAGAGAACCAGAGCCGTGCTAGCTGGTGTAACAACAACTCAACCTTTGGAGGAGAGAGATTTTATGGTCTTGATTTCATGAAACGCAAATTCCTACCAACATTTTTATACTTTGGCTCCAAATTCAATGTTTATTGACTTCATAATTAGTAAATGCACAAGATAGTGCAATATTCTAAACTTTCTTTGGAGTTGGAGTGTTATTTATTGGTTGCAATTACATTCCTTCTGGGCATGATTTTAAAAGATCCATTTTGAATAAATTCAATTCCCATTTCATTTTGACGTGCAATAAATATTTGTATTGTTATTAGTTATGAAAAGAAGATCTTTATCATTGAAACTGATTATGTTGACTATTAAAACTTGTGTCGATAAACTAGACTATCTTTATGTTACTTTATCTTTGTTTTGTTTCGTCTTTTCAAGTTTCAAAACTATCTTTGATGTTTTAGAGTTTAAGACACATGCAATAGAAAAAAGTGTGCGAAGCAACGCTGCCCATGCCATAAAAGTGCACAAAATCGATTTTGGTGTACCATTAAATTGTTATATCTCTGGGGATTGACAAAAGTAAAATAAGAGGAAACAAACACATTGTAAACCTGGTCTTTTTTTGTTCTTTTATATTATGCAAAAAAAGAAAAGAAAGTAATACGACTTTATTTTGAAATTCAATAATTAAACCAATTTTTTTCTGATTGTACCATTTTTTTTTGATACAAGGCTTTGGTAAACTGGTTGTTTGCAAAACAAATATATAGAGTAAACAATACAAGGATTTCAGACCAATCAAGGACACACAATCTCAGCACCTTTAAAGATCATTGCCACATTTTGCATATTTCTGTCCCAAACGTTGAATTTTTTTTTGCCATGGTAATTGCTTTGTCCACAAGTTACTAAACCTGACTTGAACGAACAAGTTTAAATCTTTGGGACTGTAAAATTTGGGATCATCAAAATAACTTAAATTAAACATCCTTTGCCTTAAATTCAATCAGATGTTTTTGAATGCCAAAGCCTACTATGATTTTTAATGTTTAACGCACATAAGACGAAATTTATTTTTAATTCCCCTCAAGTCGAGACTACCAGAGGCCCGGGGACTATCTATTTCTACACCTAAAGAGGCTGGGCGTTTCCAGGATTAATAATTAAATTATTTGACCTTGGACCACTGAGTCGAACTTGCCAATGGCTGATGACGGGACATGCAGACTACCTGATAAGGGTAAGAGGTTTTGCCTAATTACTGGTATGAAACTTTAGGCTGTGACGTTCAAAGACACTTCATATTGTTTTCACCCGACCTTTGAATTTGGCGTCAAGAACCACGAAATGAATCATGAAAGGGATCTTCCAGGGTCTAATCTAACCTGTCATGTCAGAGGAAGTGAAGGTGGCCCCTGTATAAAGTTCCCCCAAGTCAAATAACAGGGCGAGTCCCCGAAAAAAACTTTTGGAACTGCCTGATTGTAAATCGCGCCATTTTTTGGATATTTAAGTAACATATAAACTAAACAATTTTGGTATCACCTAAAAGCGACTTTCATTATCTTTGAATTGCTTGTATGAATTCATTCCATAATCGTTAGGTAAAGACCTCGAGCTAACAGTAAAGTTTTGAATTAAGGAGTTGGTTGTGTTTTGTGCTCCTTGTTTCCACAAATTAAAATGACGCCGTTTGGGGGGCAGCGAGGAAATTTAGTGTCCCCAGGAGAAAATTTGGGGGGCCTTATTTTTATTGACTGCAAAATAAGTGTGACGCTATTTTAATCCCACAAAATTCCAGTTCCCACAATTTACCATCGTTCCCTCCTCAACGATTTCCTAACACGTCTCACAACCTCTAACATCATTTGAAAATGCTGAAGATAAAAAGTTTTTGAGAACCTGGTTCAGTTTTTCCGGAAGAAGTTTGAATGAATCTATAGAATGAAAGGAACAGACATCGGGGACAACTTTTTGAGGTTAAAGTATTGGGTTCCCTCTATTTATAGATCAATTATGCCACATCTTGAAAAAAAGAGTTTGGAAATAAAAGTTTACCAATATTAGTTTTGCTTTTACATAAACATATCCATACCTTAATCATCATTTTTTTGGGGAGTAATTTGCTCAGTTGGGGTCGGCGTGCATTTCCAAATGGGAATCCGTGGAGGGCAAAAGCGGACTACTTGAATCAAAAGAACTGTAATTTCGGTCCTATACTTTTAAACGATTGGAATTATATTTTTTTGCATCAATTGAAAAGATAAGGAAAATAGGCTTTCCGATGAAATCACAAATGTTAGAAATTATGGGCGGAACACCACCAGGTCAAGTTTTTGTTGTTTTTTTTTTTTTACTCACCCTGTAATAATTAAAAAGCTTTTAAATATTTATCCTACGTTTGAAGCTCTATTGGGGATTTAAACTGTAAACTCGACATTCACAAACTTTTTTCAGAATATTAAATTTCATGACAATTGCTTAAAGCCTTACTCCCTCCCGGGAATGGCAAGCGACTAGCTGATATCTAACAATGGATTGTCTACACAACAGTAAATTGTTTAAATAAATGAAGCAAACCAGCCGTGACATTTGGTCCTACTGAATCACAATATCATTCCAGAGACCACGTTTTTTTTTGTTTTTAAAAGTCGGCCATGGCAGCGAGTTTTCAACAAATATGAATTTTCTTTTCAATGGCCTTCTGAAATGATAGTGCCCCTAAGGCCCATTGGAAAACAGAGATTATTTTTACACATAAAAAGACATACCCAAAACAGATAGGGACATTGAGATGAGGATAAAGACTCCAGTAATTTTTTTTGTTTTTTCTTGAGGCCCCAAACTTTTTTAAGTTTTTCCATAATCTTTTAATCAACACAAATGTGGTAATATTAACATGAATATTTTTTGACCGTACTCACTGGATATTAAAACCACAAAGGTGTTTGTTATAGACCGGTCACACGTGTGGCATGCGTGGGAAATCCATGTCATACGGCGTTGCCGCGTTTCTTGTGTAACCGCCATTTTTCGTCCGTCTGCTGAAGTTTTTAAGCGGTCTGCCGTCGAAACGTTCATTAACAAAATCGTTTCTGTTTACCCATAAGGAACTGATATTGGTCCCTGAATATTTCGGGTGAGGCTTTTGTATATAAAAGCTTTAACCACCAAAGGCCAAAAATATCGATTTTGAAAAATCTTGAGGGCGCACTATTTTTTGCAAATGTGCCAGTGTCTGCTTTAACAAAAGTTTTGTAATCCCCGCGTGCCCGTTTTTTTAGAGAACATCCCATCATACGCCCGCCGCCAACTCAATACATGAAGCGGCTCACTGATTGTCTTGATTCTGTAGTCCCTTATGTCGGGCTTTTATCCAAACTTCATGGGAACCACTGTTCTCTATAAATGTAATTGGCTACACAACAGTAATCCTGGTAATTGTATATTAATGAACGGAGCAACGGCGGGCAATCTTTGTCTACCGAACCACATACCATTCCAGAGACACCTGTTTTTTTACAAGACACTATCAGTTATTTGCTAAATCAGAATCGAAAAATCATCAAAAATCATACTTTTTTGCCAATGTACGTTAACCAGTGACAGGTAAATCCTAACACTACCTGCAAATGATAAGACCAGGAACCAACCCTAATAAGGGACAGAATCAGAGATTTAATCATTCTGTCCTTCGGACACGTTACTAACAACACGTATTGAATGGGGAAATCGTTCTTTGGAACCACCTTGCTGTTTTTTCTTCCTTTTCTGTCAATTCTTCAGTTGGAAAAGTAACGTATGAGAATTCCTACAGACTTATCCTTTCACTTTTAAAGTATCCCCGCAAATTTTTCCACATATTTTTTCTTCCCTGATAGTGTCCCTTTTAAAGAATTGTATCCCGGTGGCACGTTTTTAGAGACATGGCAAATTCCCATACGCGGCATGAACAAATAAGTCTCACTGAATTGGGCTTGTACTTCCCTGTAAGTTCCTGTTATGGTCCGCTTATCCACAATTCAATGGGAAACCAATTTTTGTCAATAAAATGACCGGCTCTTAACCACCTGCTTGGGCTGTTTTAGGATGACCAATATGGCCAATAGTGCTTCAATTACGAACCACAGGTTTTTTTTAGCAATCGCATTGATATCGAGATCGTGGGGATGGAAACACATTTTTTGTGTTAACTGCGGCTTTCTTAACGCACCTACTTGGGCTTCTGTTTTGTTTGGATTTATCAATATGCCGTCCGGTAGCTCAAGGAAACGAAGCCCGGGTTTTTCCAATCCATGTATAAGAATACAATACGGCACTGCTCTAGATCTGAAAATAGTTTTTGGTTTTTCATTTAGATGTCAGCCCACTCCTCGACAAATTGAAACTACTACCCCCCTCTGGTGAACCCAAAGCCAGGCGGAAAACGTCCTGCTTTTGGTTGGCAACCAGATTTTTTTGAAACCCGAAATTAATGATCCAGGAGCAAAAATATGTGCTTCCAGGCCTATGAATCCTGGGAGCCTATGTTTCCTGGAGTTGATAAATAATCTAGAAAAATATGCTCCAGGAGCATTTGAATCTGCTTCCTGACAAATCTTTGAATTCACACAGTTGCTCCAGGAAGCATATGGCACAAAATGCGCCGGAAGCATTGGAGTAAAATTCTAATGGGAAATAATGCCTTCCAGGGAGCAAAATACTTTGCCATAAGCTTCCAGAGATGCGGCCATTCAAATTTGACTTAGAATATTTCCTTCCCAGATTATTATGGCTCCAGGGCCATATGGTCCAGAGCATAATTCTCGGCCAGAACCTCATGGAAACTATCTGATAGCAAGGAATTCCCTCAAAGGTGTCACAACAAAATTATACGATTTGGTCATACACGAAACTCCAAAACACAGATATTTTTATGCGAATTAAAATTATTTTTAATGGAAGTAATGTCTATATCCACTTTACCCACACAAGCCAACTCTCGACATGATCGCAAAAATAACAAGTTGGCGCGATTGAATAATAAAGCCCCCCAATGCATTGCAAATCAGACCTATTTCACAAATCCGTCTATTTTGGCCAAACATACAACTGAATTTTTTTCCCCTAATTCTTTTTTTGCCTTCCTTTGCTCATGTACGGATCCCTCTAGTTGGGACACTAAAAAATTAATCATCTAAAACTCTAGGTTTATTTTAAGAACTAGCCGCCAATGCAACTCTGGGAATATTAATACTTTCACACACCCCACAACACCCAACTACTTTAATAAAAGTTTTTCTCGCGTATCCAGGGGGTGAAACCTACCAGAGTGGCTACTTATTACCAAGGCCAACGCATACAAATTTTGAAATGTCATCCTATGATGAAGGCCCCAGGGGCACGGAATTGACGTTTTATTTGATTATCTGGTGATTAAAACTTTTTTCCCACATCAAAGGTAAGGTAAGATTTAAACGACACCTCACACAATTGGATTGTGTCATCACTGTTTTTTTACTTAAACATCAACATTTTGACAACAATAACCTAAACACTATAATGATGTTTTAATTCTAATTTTAATAATTACAGCAATTTACGAAACAGCGGATAAAATGATAAATAATAAACATATTTATTACAATTTTATTTTCTTTTCCAATTTTTTTATATCACTAAAAGCCTCTCTGTTAAACGACATGGCAATGTCAATGATAAGATGTGGGATATTAAATATCTAATCAATAAAACAAAACACTTTTAGTTTAACATTATCCGTAAAAATACAAACTACTCTTAATCTTTATGAAATAGCCAAGATACATTGTAATAGTTTTTATTAAAACGGACTTCTCATTTTAAAGAATATTTTTGGTCAAATCTCTTGCTTGTATGGATGCCCCCGTAATTTTTTTTTATTGTTAAAAGTTTTTCCTTTGGGACATTATACTTATAATTACATTGAACTTTTTAAAAAAAAAAAAAAAAAAAAAACATAAGTTTTTTTTACAATAAAGCAACAATTACAAGGGATATACTGATGATTAGTTTTAAATTTACGATTAAAATCCATCCTTATCATCCATGATGTTTGAATCAAGTAGATCAAATTTAGATTGTGGTTTAATTTTCTGCTAAACACCCACATCACCTTGGAAATAGATTGAAACGTCCCTTTTTTAGTCGCCTCTTAACGACATGCAGGGAATACGTTTGGACCTTTTTTTCTTTTATATGGAACCCCCGCCAGGGGTTCTTTTCAAATTCAAAACAACAAAATAGTTGGGTATAAACTTAATCTCAAAAGCCTCGTTTACCCAAGCGATAATCCTTGAGCTGTAATGGGAAATATTAATAATCTAAGTGCGGATATGGAGTTGGCGCTTGCCCACTGGCCTGTTTTTAGATGAAGCGAAATGATTTGTTTGAAAGATTTCCTGATGGCAACGTAATAATGTGGTTGAATTGGGAAGTCCTGGTTCATACAGGTCCGAAACCCTCGATCCCGAGAAGAAACTATTTGTATTTCTGGACCAGAGCTGCCTGTCTTTTTCCACATCCAACGCCAATCATAATCAACTTCCCTCCCCTGGCCAATTCTGAATTTTGGTGGGGGCAAGACCAATCCTAGGACTCCCTATATTAGGACATCCATCGTTTATAATTATGTCCATCGATCGTCATTGTAACTTGTTTCTCGCATCCCAATGGTTGTAAGTTTTACTCAGTAAAAACAAACCGGAAGATACAACAATCTCTCCACAGGTTCGCACCGTAGGTCGTAGGAGGCTAAACGCAGAAAAAATTCACATCTGAGAAATCTACCTCCATCCTCTACAATAGAACTTTCGTATTCAACTGATGGTACAACCCTAAGCTGAAATCCAGTCCCTAACAATTCCCCCTAAGACAGAGCCCAACCACCTTCTGAAGAAGACCAATGACTGAATATTCCCCTGAACCCATTCCCTGATTTGGAATGAGGAACACCACCAAATGTTGTTAATTCCCTCCAGAAATTCACTGAGAACAGTAAGAAAGACCAATGTCACCATCCTTTTCTACCAAAAACAAGACCGGTGATCATCAGAGCTGACGGTCCCCTATGGAGGAGAACCTATCCAGTGCATGCCAGGGCGTCCCCCCACTAAAAATGGTGGCACGCATAATAACTCCGATTTCCTGAAGCTGCGCATTTCCCATTTTTCATGGAGGATTATCAATGTATAGCCTCCTTTTTTTGTACATGTTTGTGTGCAAATCCCATTGACAATCCGCCCGGCGGCCAAACCGAGGATTCTCACGAATATTAAAGACTATCTGTTTTTTTTTTTGTCATCCATTCCAATGGGATGTACACAATTAATGATATTGGTATAATCAGATAGATTTCGTCCCGCTCAATCGGTGTTGGCACGTTGCATTGACTTAAATTGATGGATTAGATCGTCGCCTCACTCGTGTGCCATTGACTAATGATAGCCTAAGATTCTGAAGGCGATATGCTACCAAATTACTACAGTGGGGGCTGTGGGGCCCCCTGAACAACTAATCTTACAAAATTAATTTAAGCTGACAAATACTTATTTCCTTAACGGGGTTTTTTCCTGGGTAAGCCAATGGTTTAAATTGAACAATTTTTAAAAGCGGCATGGGGTAATTTTCTGAAATTTTTATTTTTTCAAGTCCAATTGTTACAGAGCGATATTTTAATTCATAAATGAAATGAATCCATCTTTAGCTTAGTTTCAATGAAAGAAATGGTAATTATCGTCCAATTGTGTTTTATAATTTTATAAAACCTTTCACAAAGATGAGAAAACCTTGCAAAAAAACTGTGTCCCCGTTGTTGTCCTTACCCATTTTAGATCTGGGTTTTTACAAGTTTGCAGGCAACGGTTTTACCTGCCGAAGCAAAGGCACTTTTTCATGTCAAAACTAGTCTTATTTTAATTTTTTTTTTCGTTGTAAAAAGAAATTTTTGATTATGACATTCCAACATATGTGCCCACTTTAGTTTACAAGTTTATATATTTAGCAGAAAATGCCTATTTTTATTTTATCGAAAACTGCATCAGGTAGATGATAACAAAATAAACCATAAGGCAAAGTTTTTTTTGATTTTTGTTTTGCTGAATCAGAATAATAAGAATACATCTGTTAGGCTTAATCATATGGCGTTTTTTTATTTTTCTAATGGCCTAGACCATTTCAATCAATCTCATGGAAAACTTATATCCGTGTTGGCATTTTTGGTTTCCTCCTCCCTGTAATAATAAGTGGGTAATGACCATTGGAAACATCCAGTACACTGTACATTCATGTGGTTTTGGAAAATCAACTCCACCTGACAGCAAGAACCGGTCAATGATGTTAACTGTGTAAATCCCCATGGAATGGCTGAAAAAACAGTTTTAAACAGATTCCCTTTTAAAAAAAAATAACATCCCCGTTTTTTTGTGTCTTTTTTTTGTAATACTTTATTATACAAAGAAGGAATAGTAATTATCCCGCCCATGAAATGAAAAATGCCACAGCCTTTAGTAAAGTTTTTTTGAGAAAATCGGAGTTTTATCTGGCTTTGGCACCACTTTTCTTAGGACACACTGTATGCCAGAAAGAAGTGCAAATACCAAAGATATAGTGGATTGACATGACAAACAGGGGTGTCTACCATACTCTTCCAATCAGAAGTAGAACAGGCCCGTAGACAGGCATTTTTTCCAGGTGACCAAAATTTTTACCATCGTCTCCAAATTCTGACAAGGACGGGGGGGGGGGGGGGGTTGTTAAGTGGAATACATCATCCAAACGTTGGAAAAAAGTAAAATAACAATAACATCACCTATACGTAATGTGTAATGGATTAACAGAAATTATCATTCATATATCATGCACCCAACAACCAACCCCTAAAACAACCAAAATTTACGCAAGCCGCAACTTTATCTTGGCAAACCGGACCTTCAAGTGACAACGGGACCTTCAAAAATCAGTAAGCGGACATTTTTCATTGGGGGGTGGGGGGCGGTCGCACCCCCAGCACCCCCCCCCCCCCCCCCCCTGGCTACGGCCCCGAGTAGGAAGCAGCGTTTCTGCAATACATCAGCAACAAATGCATGCAGGCTTGGGCATTTCCTAATGAAAGAGAAGGCTATAACTGCTAAGCAGCCAAAATGCACACATTTTGGCTAAGCAGAGCTCAAAGGCATTCAGACAGATGGGCTACAGCCAACTCCAGCAATATGCTTGAGGGAAGTGGAATGTGGAGCGACCTCACAAAACCAGGTTTAACTCGTCTGGTCCAAACCCAGAGACCTCAGAACGACACTAATCTAGAAAAAGAGATACTGCAGAAGGTGCACAAATTCCCCCAAACTAAGTCACCTTTCATAGAGAGCGGGGATTTCCCAGTAGGCTATCTTTAAACGGATTAAAGTGGCTCCGATGGTGACAGCGTGGTGTTCTATCAATGGACCTACTATAGGAATCTCGGCGCTTTGAATCTGTCGCGAAGTCGCTATACAAATTGTCGGTGTGACTTATTATTATTTTTCTTATAAAGTTGTTCCAAAAATCTGGATTTAGTGAACGAAATCCAGAGTTTTCAGCAACTCCGGAGTTTGTGACACATTTTCCTGCTTCGTGTCAGAAATAACTAATCATGCTATAAAAGTATCTATGCTAGAAAGGTGTACCACATAAAGTGTCTAACCATAAGGATTCAGAAAAGGTCTAGGTTGCCATTCTAAGCATAAAATTTCAGAGTTATGGACTAAAAACAGCAAAAGTCAATAAAACGGTAATTTTCAGTGTTGACAGGGGTTCAAATTTTAAAGTTGGTCCGATTTGGATACAAAATTGGTGCAAATTGCTGGTGGAGATCAAATATGATTAAAAACATCGGTAAACTAAGATCTAAAATTGACCCCTGTACAACTGAAATTGAACCTTTTTATTGATTTTGCGTTTTTAGCCCATAAACCCTGAGGAAACTTTAGGCTTGTTAGATATTGCAAACTATGATTAGATCAATTTTGTAAAAAAATTTTGACCCCTGATTAAACTTTGTTCTTGGCCCCCTCTCCTTAAGGCACCATTGCAGCACTTACGACTCACGTTTCCGGGGTTCATGTTAGGCTGTCAACATATTTAATAACTAAAACCTGTTGTACTTGAGATGTGTTATAATGTCTGCTTGCTAACCCCCAGGTTATAAGCTACAGGCATGCCTTTGGGGTCACAAAGTTCACTGACCTTTTGACTTCTCGCTCATATTCGATCTTTTTTTACTCATAACTGTTTTTGAATATTTACACCTGTTATTGTCAGTACACATTTGACCTTTTTCGGAGCTGTGTGGTGTAGAATTGACCTAAGTTGGACAAAAATAATTTTTTAAAATATTTTTGAAGCTGAAAATAGGTTCACTTTCTTTTCATGAGTTTTTTTTTAACAAGTTTTTAGCCCAGATTATTATATTAGGCCATTCACAATAATTAGAGTTTCCTGTGTTTACCGCCCGCGTTCGAAAAATCGTCACCGCGTAAAATATTTAATTATTTGCCATACTGTAATTATTCACATTTTCCCATTAAAAACGTATTTTTCACAAATTCTGCAGATTTTCAGCTTGAAATTTCATATTCTTCATCCCTGATGTCGGATCGGTTTTTAAAAAAACAGTATCTGTACATCCCAGAAAGTCGCAATAGTACAAGAAGCGCCTGCGCAGGTTCGCGCTAAGTTGCGTTTTTGGCGCAGCGCCGAAATTTTTCGATGACCCCCACATCGCGCAAAAATTAAATTTTCAGTAAGTTCGGGGGCGCACTCCGACGTCTTTCTCTTTGTTAGTGTACGAAACTCGAACCGCGAACAGTGTAAATCTACGGCCGTTGGCCTATGTTGCTAATTTTGGGAAAAAAAGACACATTGCAAGATCACGTTGTTTCTGTGATACATAAATTCACCGTATTTTATAATACAATCTTTGCCATCCATCCCAGGTTCCCTCATATAAGCCGTACGTAATTATGGATTATTCACCATTAAGCCTGTGATTTTAATTAATTTTTTAGGATTTCTGAAGCAAAAAAAATATGGCATTACATCTAATGCAGTGAGGTTGGGACACATGTCGGAGGAACAAAACACACTACAGTGAGGCAAATACCGTCTCTTCAATAATAAAAAGCTGACAACTCAAAAGTAAAAGTTGAGCAGGCAAATGAAATCGCACTCTCATGCTTCTGATTATTTTTAATTTATTGGTCACCAATCAGTAAATACATCATTGAAATTAGGCTTGGCAGCAGATTCTTGAAATCTTTACTATTTACTATATAAATGATAAAAATTGATATAGACAATTTCGGACTCCAGATCCACTAACGTGCAAACCAATAGCAATTGCCCAATTTAGACTATAGTAGATTCAACTCATCGTGTCACCGGGGGGGGGAGGGGGGGGGGGGGGGGGGGGGGGGGGGGGGGGGGAAAAAAAGGAAAAGTTTTGGACAGGGCGGATTAGTGCGAGGGAGGCAGGATATGTGCCCCGATTCACCTGTTTCAGAACGAACTAAGCTAATCTGCGTCTTTCATGTTTACGAGGACATTGGGATATGCAAAGACTTTTGCGACGTTCACTTCGTACAAACACGGGCGCCAAAAGTCAGTAACGTTTAACTCACCTGTTACAATGGATACCAATGAAGCAAATACGATTGTTCAGACGGTATTGAGAGTCAATTAGCTATAAATGCGTATACGTTGACTTTTTGAATGTTGAATCAATACGCACAGAATGATTTTTCTCTGCTATCAGACTATATACATGTTCAATAGATTTAGCGTGGACGCCATGGAATTTTAATTTCATCCACTGCACATCCCCTCAGTCCATTGACCAATACCTTCGGAAAGTACTAAAGGGGGTAACACGATGGGTTGAATATTCTACTATAGTGTAAGCTGTACTATGCCAGCCTGTAAAATGTGGCTTGAGTAGACCTTCACACATCGCTACGAAATACGGTTTTCGGTTTGGAAAAAAAGATCTGAATCATGTACTGATAAACAGTGAAAAACATTCGACTACTAAAATTAACGAGTTTTGCATTTTGGAAAGGTGAAAGAGAGAAATTATTAGGGAAGTTTGCACGTAAAATAATCACAGCGCCATTCAGTGTATTAGAAAATTTTTTCCATAGGGTTGTACAGATTGCGCAGAAGACGATGAGTTCTCGGTTTTTGTTTCGACCCGCCATTATCGGTAGCATTCTGGCACGTTAATGTGTTTTCAGACTGACCGGCTCGGTCATTACATTTGCCGATGGTTAACTGTAGTTTATGGCAATTTATTGACGATGATTTTTTTTGATTGGCCTCTAACGTGGTACGGCGGCAGTTAGTTTATGAATGGATGAGGCCCATTTAATTTAGTACATTCACCCGAGGAGCGGAACCGCGGTTGGTGTTCCGATTAAAATTTAGTTTATTAGACATTTTTAAACACAAATTAAAATTCTTATTGAATGTGAATAGTTCAAAATATACATTGATTTCTTAAATGGAATGATTTCGAAATTTTTGGCGGTAAGTTTGCCGATTTCTGAACTTAATTCTGGCACCGTGTCAACGTAGTAAATCCAATGAGTTCATACTGGTTATGTCAACATGTGCGCTTACGGGGTGCTGACTCGCTCTTTTTCAAGTTAATTTTTGGAAAAACATTAATAAAATTGCGAGTCCCGGGAACCCGCTCGAAAAATAGTTCCGGGTACTCGGGAGCGCAATAACCGAAATTTGCAACCCCTATTTCTGAGTAGATGCTGGGAGCCTATCTTTGTGTATTCATTACTTTAGTATACCGCACCTGCTGCACCACAGCAAGGCATGTGATGAAAAGGGGTATGTCGGTAAAGAAGAAAGCGTGGACACTGAATCATGATAATAATGTTGATGACAAAGTTTTACAAAACGTCAAAAGGGTTTGGTTGTGTGTGGTCATTAAGTTATGTTAACATTTAATTTGAATTTAAATATTATAAAATGTAAGTTTTGTACTGTTTTGGTTTTAATACATTCTATAAAAATATCTTCCATTCCACATTGTGGATTCGGAGAGAAAAAAACAATCACTGGCTTTCAAAAAACCCTTGTTTGTTGTGTGAGAAAAAAAGCCCCCAGTTTTTCAAATTAAGGGGGTTGTTTGCAGGGGCTTGGAGAACCCCTTGTTTAGAAAGTTTAACGCTTACCCCTGCAAGCGCATACTGTAGAACGCACACAATGATTTCGTGTATCAGAGATTGATGGTCTTTAACGCACATTGTGATGTCAGTGGAAGTTCGTATTCTACCCGCATGTCTTGCATAGAGAATAGTCAAATTGACTGTCTGCATAGAGATCTATAGGGGGGGGGGGGGGGGGGGGACCCCACCCCCCCCCCGGACACACATTTCAACTTTCACTTTGATAACCGTCTTTGACTGATCCAGGGACTTGTTAAGTACATAAATGAATTAAATATAATAGCCACGAGGTTTAGGAAATTAGACCATAAGAACATGAACAGAAAAAGTGGTGTGTGAGGTGCACAATTCGACTACCTCCCAATATGTGCCAGCACCCAATATCGTTGGATACACAAATGTTTCTTTTAGTAAATCAGACGATTTTTGTTGTTGTCACTTGTAAATTTTAAAATATTGGTCTATGTTTTCAAGGCCATCCTATACGAGTTAAGCTTTACGGTGGAAGGAAAATAAATTATGACACAGTCTGTGTGACTGTTGTGCTGGCAGTGACACTGCGGTCCGAGTGACAGAGCAAAGATTATCTAGAGGAAGAGATTAGGACACTCCCCTTATTTTTGTGTAACGGAAGTGGACTTTCATGGGAGGACGTCCTAGGTCTGGTAGGTTATAAAAAGCGACGACATCGATATTTTTACTGTGTGGAGAACCCAGGTCAAATTTTTACTGCAGATGATGAAACATCGCCACCCTAAAGGATTATCCCAATTCATGACGCATGGCCTTATTATTATAGTACATGTTCAGAAGAACCAATAAATTATTTGCCCAAAATCAGGCATTGTGATGAAAATAGATATTAAAAAAAATATTTAAATTAGTTTTACTAGCCTCTGGCAAAGCCTCTAGCACTGCTAGCGGGCATGAGACATGTTAATTAAAGGGTTAAAACATAGTATTACCTGTAGTTATACAGTCAAAATGCCGAAATATTGTCAATATATTGCCAACTGCCAACTTTGCTTCAAAATAATTTATAATTAAATGTTACATCGTCATATTTTTCAAACTTTAAACGTAATTAATTGTGAAGGGCCAAATGGGCGTTTGGCCACTGCGGGGGGGTAGTATGTAAGATATCTTACTGTGACAGCATTTTCGGCGCTCAAATTGATTTTCACTTTGAAATCTTTTTTATAGTAGCATTTTTCTGCAATGAAGAAAAATGACCAATACAAGTATATACATAACTTCTTTTGCAATTACGATTTCGTATAGCGATTAATTTACAATTTGCTCCTTAAAACGTACGCAGATCGATTATTTTTAAAATGATAAGAGAGGTATACGTTTATGATTTGGGGTAGATTACATAGTGCGGACAGTCAAAATGATTTGTACATGATGTCAAGTGATAATGAAGTCAACTTCAAACAATGTGTATTTGAAACGAAACCACCCTGTGGTAAAGTTCATTCCTACGTTAAACATAAATGACAAATTGTAGAAAATCCTTAATTAATTGTAGTAAAAGATTATTGATCTTTAAACAAAAGCGCTTGCTAATTCTGAATTGACAGCTATTTAGGTTATGTCAGTTGGTAAATATGTCGTTGGACGGATAATATCACCACCTAGTATTGACTGACGATAAGTCGACACCACATTTACGTGTAGATTTTGAGACGCCGTCGCTGTATGTCTATGTGCGGGGACGTTATGACAAATTCTCTCAAATTACTAATGTTGATACTGTGATTTTTCACTATTTGGTGGTTTGTTTCACATTAAAGCAGTTATATGAATTGTACAACTTATCCCTGATTATAAGTTTAAAAAAAAGGCATTTCCACTATTTCGATTCTCTTGCATAATATCGCTGTTAATCCCTTTTAAGTGAAATATAAGTATATAGTATGTTGTGTATTTAGCTTGCTTACCTTGACGTATATGATAACTATTGGCCATCATTTTGGAGACAAATACGCGCGCCTCCAGTATAATATTTTACGTGTAAATTAGAAATCCGAAAATAACTCAATTTAGGCTTTTCGAGAAAAAAAAATCTCTGACAGCAACAGTGCAAAGCAGAGAGGTTAACGGACGTCGAGGCAACCCGACGCCATATTCACCCTCACCATGCCAACACCGAGAGACCTTCATCAGTAGGATGGCGAGGGAGGGCGGAGGGCATTATATAGGGTCTACGTTTAAGGTAAGCAAACCTGTACTTGTTAAAAAATTACACAAAATGTAAATTATAGGCCCTACTTCTATACTTAAATACTTATTACGTACAGCTGTATACCTTATTGAGCGCAGATTATAACATTTGCCATCATCACCGGGATCATCAACGCTCAGTACAGACTAGCACCGTATGACCAGGCTGGCGATGATGAGACATGTGAGAAGTTCTCTAGGTAAACGTGACTGGGTGATAAGATAAAAGACAGACAACATACCTTGAGTGATTGCAGCGCCTTACCATAAACCTCTAACAGAACATAACTCCAAACCAGGCTATAAGAACGCCCCTAGGCCTTATACTAGAGGACGAAAATGCTCGAATCCTGAAGAAAAATACATAGAGACCATGATCTGAAAAAAAAAAAAAGAATAGTTCAACCAGCCAATCGAGGCATAAGGCGGCATAAGAGCATGATTGAGCCATGGGTCACTAAAACACTCGGCGAGCAATTTTAAAAACAACGGCCTACACTATACACATAGGGGGTGAGGGAATGATACCAAAAAAATCCCAGAAAAAGAAATCACTGGAAAGATAGCTGACACTTATGAGAAAGCATAAAGTGGTACTAGGCTTCGGGTCTAGACTGGAGCAAAATCCTGCCGGGATACGATCTGAAATGTAACATGTAAGTAAGACACAAAAACGACAAAGGGGCAATAAAAATGATTAACGCACCCCAAAGGACAGCAAGCGCATGGCAACTCAAGGCGGAAGACCTGTCATACGAGTCTAGTTTCTTGTACGTATGCCATTTGAGAAAATCCCAAAGAGGCCAAAGGGCTCTGATGAGTACGCTAAGTACCTTGAGTAATTTTTCAGCGACTGCCACAACCAATCCCCGTTAGCGTACTCTGGCTGCCGTCCTTCAAAGGCTTCTGAGCGTACTATATAGTTGTACAACGTTGCCTCTGATAATTTCAGTCCTCTCAACTCAACGCTCGCACAGGAACCATAATTTCTATCAGATGATGAAGTATTCAATGTAATCTAAGCGGAAGTGTTCGGCCTAAAGATGACCTTTCATTGTAGTAGGAAACCTCCTATAAAAAGGGTAAACCCATCGTATAGAAAATCACAGCTTGTTCCCCCTAACCCCAAGCATGGAGTTCTGAACCATGGCGTCCTTAAGAAATTAAAAGGTCTCGCCAATTATGCAGAATTAGAAGAGGGTCGAGTAAATTAATAAAAACAAGTCTATGGACCACAAAGATATCCCAATATGAAGGGCCAACTTTTAGTGTGGGGCCTAGCATTTGCCATACTTCCACGAGTCTAAGGTTTTAATATCAATTCCATTATACCAATCTTCATCGTCGGCAATAGATAGGTGATGGCACCTGTAGCCACGCAAGTGTCAGTCAAAGT
>JAMKCH010030790.1:0-17019 GCA_023653785.1 Ophioderma brevispina | reverse complement strand
CCAGGGTATATGTAGTAGTAGTAGTAGTAGTAGGATGTAGTGGTAGTATGTAGTAGTAGTATAAGCTTATGTGTGGGTTTAGGGGAAATTCGCCTTTCTTATGCTCTAATTAATACGTTAGGGGGCAACTTCGTTTCCACTACGTTATCCTTGAGCTTTATTCCGTCAGAGGTATGATATTAATTTATGCAAATTAAAAATTATCCACTAGATAAAAAGGATATGACTATTATTCATTAATTCATCATAGCCTAATGATAATTCAATTTCCCCTAAGTGTCATTCTAAGGTTAATTAGTATTATTAATAATATTAGTATAAATAGTTCCAAATATTTTCCCTTTGGACTATTTGGATAAGATGACCTCATCATCGTCGGCTCTGAATGCAAGACAACGTACGTGCAGTTTTTGAACTAATTGCAGGAAGAACATTTTTTGTGTTCTATTGAATTCTATAGGTGGGGTGTCCATAATTATAGCAGGTAGTACAATAGGAAGTGTATGGTATGATTAAATGAAATAATTTCTAATTGACAAAGTAACTTAAATTATTTACAAAAAAGAAGAGACGTAAGTGAAATCAGTATTTTCCAGTTAGGGCAAGACCAACGTAAGTGCACTTACGTTGGTCTTGCACTGAACAATGTTAATGCAAGACCAAAGTAGTGCACTTACGTTGTCTTGCACTGAAAATGGTGCACAAATGGCTAATGCAAGACCAAAGTAAGGGCACTTACGTTGGTCTTGCATGGAAGGTGAAAAATGTTTATGCAAGACAAACGTAAGTGCAACTTACGTTGGTCTTGCACTGAGAAAATGTTTAATGCAAGAACAAAGTAAGGGCCACTTACGGTGTCTTGCATGAAAGGGGCGCAAATATGTTTAAGCAAGACCACAACGTAAGTGCCACTTACGTGGTCTTGCACTGAAAAGGTAAAGCTGCCATCAATTGAAAGACCAACGTAATTGCCACTTACGTTGGTCTGCATTAAGCGGAAAAAAAAAAAGGGAAATGCAGATACGTTCAAGATTCAAGATTCAAGATTCATTTAATTTAGCATAAAAATAGTTAATATTATAAACAAAAATATTATATAATAATACAAAATAAAAACATTGAAAACTGTACTAAAATGAACAGGTGGGGGGATATGTATGCTAGGACCAGTATGGACAACCCGATAGGGCGTATGGTTATTGCTGGCCCTTGTAATACTATTTTATACAAATTTTAAAAAAAGAAAAAACCTAAAAAATTAAAAAAAAATAAAAATTAACAATTAATGTTACAAATAAGGGATGATCGAAAATATTTCATAGATAATTAAATAACAAAACGAAAACAAACAAACTTTTATCTAAGCTAAACAACCATCTTTACGGAAAATGGGAATTTGGACATAAAGGACAGGACTTTTTCAACATGTCTTGTTGAGAGTAATGCATTGCATAAGAGGAAGGAGGGAGGGTAGATGAGCGGTGGAAAAGTGAAGAAAAAGACGGAGTAGAGATAGAAATGGATGTGAAGTTATCTTCTGTTTCTAATTAAAACTTTTTAATCCTTTTAACCATATACTTCACCACACAGTTTAAATTAGGCGCGAATACCTCCTCTTTCAAGATTCACCAAAAACTCAATTTTGATTTATAAAAATGTTTTTTTTTTTCCCCACAAAACTTACGTTGGTCTTGCATTCAGTCGGACGATTATGGTGACCGCAGCAGTTTGAGGTCAAAGGTCATGTAGGGGTTAATGGACTTAGTGCAACAAAATAATATACATATCATAATTGTCACTCTACCATAGACTGTGTACACAATTATTACTGAGCAAGGGCACGCTCCGACATGTAAAATGTCATATAGGGGTAATTTGTCAGGTCACTGTAGGTCTATAAATAAATGGATTGAAAGAAAAAATTGGAAGGAGTGGATCGGGCTTTGGAACTTCCTTCACTCATATGAGGTCAAAGGGAATCTTTGGGTCATGTGGGGTTAGGCGGTGACATAATTACGCACTACTCCATTCAGAGTGCTGCTTCAATTATTAGCAACCAGTGGTGGAGATTCTGCGTTCTTTCATTATTCGTGGATGCTTCTATTTCACGATGGAATATGAACATCCCTCCTGAAAAATGAAATCATGCCGGAATCTCCGCACTGAAAGTAAATTTATATACAATCCTTTTTAGGTCACCAATTGGTAATTTGAAAAATTTATGTCACAATTTACAGAGGGGAGATTTCATGGAAGAAAAGAGAGAAAACAAAAACCTATCATTTTTAGCTTATGTGTCATTCACGGTTGTCTCGGTTATTATTTTAGGGCTACAATCCTATGCCTGTTTAGTGTTATCAAGGTTAAGTTTCTTTCGTTCTCACTAGATCCTTTAACACTTCGGACTTGGACACAATTCCTAAGGCACAGTGTACCTTGGACAATAATTCCTACGCACTGGTAGTCCGTCCAGTCGGGCTTGGACATTAATTCCTACGGATCGATATTCCACCTTTGGACTTGGCACTACTTTCTTAGGAATTGTAGTACACGCAAGACATGGACGCTAATTCCTAAGTAATATGTCCACCTTCTGGACAGGGCATAATTCCTAAGAAATGAGAGTCCGCCCAAATACAAACCTGCACAATAACCCCCCCAAGGAATTAATAGTCACGTCGAAATCGGACACCGATCCCTAAGTAGCTGCAGTCCACTCTGGCATGGACATAATTCCTAAGGACTAATAGACTGCCTACCTTCAGACATTGGAAAATAATTCTAAGGGTCTATAGTTCCAGGTCGAATTGGACCATAATTCCCCTAAGGAGGAGCATATTCCACCATGACAGGGCATAATCCAGTAGTAACTAGGAGTCTGCCTACCCTTCGGACTTGAAACCAATAATTCCTAAGGTCTATAAGTCCATGTCGGAATTGGACCCTAATCCCGAAGGAGCGATAGTCCACCCCGGAACAGGTCCATTAATCCCTAGAGAAATAGTCCTTACTTGTCGGCAATGGAACCCTAAATCCTAGGAACTGTTAGTCCATGTCGGACTTGCATATTTATTCCTGGCCTTATAGGCCTCTTCGGACTTTATCCCAAATCCCCTTGTAAGACTAACATTCCTATAAATCATAGTACAGGGGACTATAGTTCCTAGCATTCACATCCCCCGGACATGTAAAACCAGAACTTAGGTGTCACCGGACTATGTCTACATGGGACTGTATCTCCTGCCACACCGTAATAACTACACGTGTTGACACGACTATATGACAGTTTTAGATGTTTCACAGTAGCGTTTACTTGTTAAGTAAACTCTGAAACAAAATACTTCCACATTCCAGTAACACACATGCCCCGCGCATGAGCATATGACTGATCTAACCTTCACATGTTCCATCTTCTTTGCTGTCTAAAACCAAACGGGCAGTTATTCGTTTCCGTTTCTACGTCGGTACAATCTGAATATTGAAGAATAGATAATTATAGAGTAATAACGTCATATGAAATAAGTTGGAAATATTGTTATCGATGCCGATTGCTATATATTGCTATTATGAACAAAACACGCACAACAAGCACCTTTTATCTTAATTATTTTACATTTTGAAAATAAAAGTACCATTACTAGAATCATCGCATTTACTCTTTACTATAATAACTTTTGTTCACGTGAGGGTTTATTTTCAGTTAATGTTGATCTGCAAATGATATTTTAATATAAACCACTGAAACTGACAAATGCTAATTAGATTGTTTAACAATTTATTTGATAACTCCAAAATATTAAAGTAGAGAATTTATCCTGAATCCTACCATAAATTACAGCCGGTGTGGTTTTAGCGGTTATCTCTGGAGTAAACACGCCAACCCCGGCGGAATTTTGAGCGGCAACACGGAAACCATACTCTCTATTCTGTTTGAGGATGTATACGGTAACTGAAGTATTAATTGCGTTTCCGTATTCGATACGGTCATCGAGATGGCGAAATCATATCGATAGCTCGTTACAAGACCCCTCCTGTGACCGCATGGAACAGCTTCCCATGTAAACGTCAAAGTGTTTGGAGTAGGTATGGATTGGACATTAACAGGACTGGCATTCGGTGCTGAAAAGTAAGCAAATCACAATTGTAATTGATTTCTAATGCGTTTCAAAACTTGCATCATGAAAGTTTCTCCCATCGAGCTAGTTTTTTCATTTGATAAAATCACGAAGTTCATATAGCAAATTACAGGAATCGCAAAATTTTAGATACTGTTATGCAAAACAGATTTTTATCTTTGCCAATGGTGTTTTTACTTGTTTCAGTTATATTTGATTTTACTTCAAAACATATAATAACTGTATTTTGCTATTAAGTGGTTCTTTGGAAAAATACTTTTTTACCATTACGAACCATCAGCTTATTACTAATCCCAAAAATAGAGCACTAGCGTAAAGAAATGGGAAATATTTCATGCTCGGGGTCACTCTTCATAGAGAAGAGGGTATCATAGGGTGCATTTTATAAATGTGAGCTTATGCATAATAAGGCACATATTCAGCATCACAAACAAAACATAGACTGTATAATACAGTCAAATTACAAGCTAGAACATACTTGATTAGGGTGTTTTTTGTGAATGCTTTGTCACGGATGATACCCCTTATCAATAAGAGACGCCCAAATATTTCTTGCATAAAAAACTACATCGTAATCAACCAAACAATAACATACAAAAGTCGAAAGGTTGTCTATAGAGGCGATTCGTATCTGTCATCAATATAGGCCGTAAGTGTTTCGTCATAGAAGCCATCTTGTGGGTACAACTAAAGCCTGTTTCAACTATACGGGATATGAACCATCAGATAAGAGATTCAACATATTACGTGCTACACGGTCAATAGCTTACAATGTTTGGAGGTCAAGCATCAGTAGGAACTGAATGGTGAGTAGGTGGGTACGAACCAGTTGACTAACTCTATTGTTAATGGTTACGTAAGTAAAAGGCTTACGGCCTCTATGAGCATACCTTCTTCTTTTGTTGTGAAATTTGAATGAAGTGTCACGGTAGACCCAGAAGATGTGTTTGCGCTCACCATTACCATGTAGAAAGAAAACGGGATGAGTCCACTGATTATCATGGCTTCCCCACCAGCCTTTGCAAAGGAGACGGTTTCCTGAAGATCACGTGGAATACATTGGTCTTCATTCATTAAGGTATACTCTACACTAAATTCAGACGCAGGGCAATCGGATGGCCGCCACGAGAGATATGCTGTTGTTGAAGTTACTACTTTGATACTTAGTTCAGACGCCGCTTGAAATGGAACTAAATATTTATATAAAACAAATTGATAAGAAAACATTAAACTCTGTGACATTATATGAAATGATATTAAACAGGAATTTAGTTACAAAACACTAACGGGAGTGGTTCTGTTTGTAAGCAAATTAATGTATTTAAATGCAACAATTTTGCCACTACTCTGTTTCTGATGACTGTAATAGCTGTACTGTACACAGCGTATCGACCCTATGCAATAGGCAGCCATACTGTAGGGCAAGAGAGCCACATTACGTGACTACAATACATCCACCTGTTATTGAATTCCAGAGATGTTCAAGTTGTACAGGTGATCCATTATACTATCGGTATTTCCACCGTAGGGCAAGGAAGATTTTATGCTAACCGGGTGTGATGCCGCATTGCATAGGGTCTATAGGTCTAAAATTTACCTGGGCTACATTCGGTAGTAACATTGAAGTATTCGCTGTAAGGTCCAACACCGACATCATTTACTCCGGCAACTCTGAACTTGTAACGCATATTACAAGTCAGATTGTTTCTTCTAAGATATTTATCGGAAGTAATGTCAGATATAATAGCTGGGCCATTTGTGAATAGATCAAATTGGAAGATGTAATTTTTGATCTCGCCATCTCTTGATCCACATGGAATATTATCCCAAGATATCGCTAGGCTAGTATCACTTTTTTCGGTAAGTACGATGTTCTCAGGAACCCCAATTGGAACTGCAAATAAAAATTTGGTAAAACAGATTATTAAAAAAATAAAAAGTGAACAATGTAGATGTGTCCCTATGATAACTCAGTCAATCAAGTGCCAACGACAACGACCCCTTGTCTCAATAGTCGGAGAGATATGGTCCAAGTTATGGCCTGGCCGTAAAGTTGAGTATATACACAATTTTTTGCTGAACGTGATAGTTAAGGGTGTTTGTAGAATTAGAATCTGGCGGATGCCACCTTGGCACCCTTGGGCGTTTTTGTGGGAAAATTCCAAGATGGCGTTGTTCATATTATTATTATCTATTCGGCCCATAAAACTATGAGTAAATAAATGATACGATAGTAACCCAATAACAAGTGCAGTGCACTTGTAACATGAGTATAGTTTCAAATTCAAAAAGTGTAAAAGCCAAATCCTAATAATTTTAATATATGGCCCTATAACAACACAATACCCGCAAATTTTTAAACAAAATGAACAATTTTTTAATTTTATGGTGTTTTTTTGTTTTTAGAAAAATTGTGCTTGTGTTTCTGATACTTTTAAATTGTAACATGACATCAATCCATATGCATCCAAAAAGTTAAGATCTTCAATATATGTGTCAAAAATGTACTGCACCATATTAGTTTTATATTTTCGATTTGGCGCATTTAAAAAAACAATTGGAAATTGTGTTGTACATTGGATAGGATCAAAGGTACATTTCTATGTCATCATTGACAACTGTTCGATTTGAAGGTTGTAATACTTTTTGGCTGCCATATGATTGACGTCATGTTACAATATTTTAGAAAAGTATCAGAATACATTTATTGTGTCTAACCACATAACCTAAGTACTTCATGATATTTTTTATCTGCAGGGCATTTTACTGTTTTAGGGCATTTTTTAAAATTATTGGATTTGAGCTCCATTTGGAATTTAAGTATGACTTAATGTTACAAGTGCACTTGTTCATTGGATCCTCTAGTATATCTAAATATAGTAACTCCATAGTTGATAATATAGGTGGGTTTGAATAGGTACTTATCATTTATACAAGGCCATCTTGGATGGTCTCAAAACGCCCAAGGATGCCCAGGTGGCACCCGGCAGATTCTTATTCTACACACCCTAATCTATCATTGTCAGCAAAACTTTATGTCTATACTCACCTTGTATCGGTCACATGAACTGTTCTCTCTGACTACAAGTATAAAGGTCGCGTTCAACGGTCCATTGCACTGCAGAGCAGTGCGTTGCATTGCCTGACAGCAAGTCTCTGCATACGGTCAATGTAGGACGGCAACGAAGTTAATTCGTTTTAACTGTTCATTGGCAAGTGGGTGCATCAGTTGAAGCAGAAATGACGAATATCGTCCAGTGCAGCATCACTGCACTGCAACTGCAAAATTGCAGGTGAAGTAGAACGGACCTTAAGCATACAAACTATGTACCATAACTGCACTAAAAAGTAACATTAAGTTGAAAAGGTGTTAACCAAAGGTGTATAACTAATGTTGAGACCACACACTAAAACCGAACGGACAGACAACGAATCATGCCGACATTAGGTCTTTCCGATTGAATTGAACCGACCTAAAAAATTACGTTAGTAAATCACGGCGTTTCTCTCCAAGTTCTATCCTACTATATATTTCCCAACACGAAATGAAGGAACTAGCCGAAGATAGGGAATTACGTGAAAATTTGTGTCCAACTATTCTACGGATCCGTCGGGTTATTATTAATACGCACTTGCAAATTTGTTAACATACTAAAACACCTTAACATGTCCAACATCAATACATTGCTTAACTAGTTCATCCTGCACTCTAAAAACCTACCAGATGACGGGGTCTGATACGTGATTAATTCAATGGGTCCCTCTCCAGCGACAGTCCGCCTTGGTGTTGCTGTAATTATGTACGTCGAAAATGGTTCAAGATTTGTTAGGGTGCTAGTAGTAATATCTGCATTGACCCAAGGAAGTGTTGTGTATTCCGCTTCCTCTGTTAGCATTCTGCACTCTTCCAAATTTACCAACTTGTACTGTACTTGGACTTCTTTCGCTGTACATAATGGAATTGATGATCCAGTGATAGGGATAAGCTGTTTTAAGATCAGACCCCAACTCGATTGTCAACACATGCCGGCTTCGTCCCTGTAAGACCTAAAAGTGAATCCAAGAATAACTAAGGTGCGTTCACACGAAGGTTAAAGGGGTTTAGCAAAGCATAGAATCATAATCTCTTACTGTACATAGTTGGGTTTACATATTTATTGATTTACTAAACTGAAAGTACCTACAGTTTGTATATTAAAAATTCCCAGGCTTGTGGTCCCAACTGAGCCTTTTTATATCACCGACTTTTGGAAGACAATGCTCCGCTTTCTGAAACGTGCGAAGAACAGTGGCCCCCCGGTGGGTGTTTTCTTTCGTGACGTTACAATACTAACATCCTCTTCGTCTTTGGAGTATATCAACTATATAGTTCCGCGGTCCTTAAACCCGCATAAAAGAGTCACCTGCATAAATAGCTGAAATGTTCAGGAGAACCAGGTGCATGTATTGTATTCTTCGCATGCTTGGAAGATCTGGAGGGCAAGTCCGTGAAAGGACCCTATCCAATGGAGTAACTGTATATTAGATGGTGTACCCAACACAGTAGCATTCCAGAGACACCTGTTTAACAAAAGTTCTATCTCAGGTGACTGATTTAGGGACATGTCATCCCATGCGCGCAACTTTAAATACATGAGCTCACCTAATAGACCGTATTCAATATGACGTCAGTCACCAGCCATGTTGGTGGGCAAGATGCATACATTCCAGGACTACAATGCATTCACCTGTCAATCGGTCCATGTTTAGCGATTGCACAGGGATCATTGACAGGTGAATGTATTGTAGTACTGGAATGCGTCTATCTTGTCCACCAACATGGCTGGCTATTGAATACGGTCTATTGGCTTGATTTTGTATTCTGTTATCTCGTTTATTATAGATGGAATGGCATAAAATACAATATGGAATGGAATGGTATAAACAAATTAGAATGGAATGGTATAAAGAATTAGAAAGAATACCAAGATCTAGTGGCTGCCTGTGAAAGAAGAGGATGGTCTACATCTACTTTCCAATCGAAGTAAGAAGCAGAGGTATCTGCAATACATCAGTCAACAAATGCCTGGCATCCGTGGGCATTCTTAAAGGAAAGGGAAAAGCTATAAGCGAATACAACAGCCAAAATTACACTCAGAGCGAGCTATGTCATCTGGATCAGCAGACGCTCAAAGGCGTTCAAACAGATGGAGCTACAAGCATCTCCAGCAATATACTCTGAGGCAAGTGGAATGGTTGAGCGCTCACAAAACCAGGTTTAACCCGCCAACGCCTGGTCCAAAGCCCAGAGACCTCAGAACACACTAATCTAGACAAAGAGATACTGTGAATTTTCCCTACTAAGTCACCTTCACAGAGAGAGATATATCAGGAGTGCTTATCTTAAAACGGATAAAACTAGACTCCGGTGACAGCACTGGTGTTCTACCAATGATTTCCATTTCAATAGGAACACATTTTGTGTAAATGACCGGCGCTTAACCTCCTTGGGCTCTGTCTTGCTAGCTCAAGTTTTCTTACCTTGTTACGTCATTGGCGAGTTGTCAGGGTCCTTGCTTTTTCAAAAGCGTTTTTGGTCATACCATTGGGTGGCTTTTGTTTTGCACTATTAATCACTTAATTCTTTCACTATGTTGAATGAAACCTGCACCATTGTTTTTTTTTATTATTAGTATTTTTTTTTTTTTGCTTTATTTTGGTATGCAACACATGCTTCCAAACTGAGTCGATCGCTTGCGGGTTCCGCTCGGTTCTTTCCGCTTGTAATTGGTATCAATTAGTTTAGATGCACAGTTTAGCCACTACGAACCGCCGATCAACAGGCGGGTGCGTTTTGAAGCCGTTCATTATGGCAACCGAATCGCAGGCGGTCGCAACTGATTCAGAAAGGGCGTTCACAACTAAATGTAGCCTTTTTTTATATTAGATGTGTAAGCAGGGATTTCCAAGGATCCATATAGTGGATCATATAGAGTGAATCCATAAAAAAAATGACACTTGATTCTTAATATTTGGCTAGGGAAATACCCTAAAATGATACCAAAAGGCCAAATAAACCTGCTGAATTAAGTATTTGCTGCAATACAAAATTAGACATTTTATTTATTTTTCAATCAAATCGTTTTAAGTTTAACCATTTCAGAAGATCAGCAATTATACAATATACAAATCAGGTCTTTCAGTTTTTAAAGGTACATCTGATAATGTGAAATTTCTTGTTGCAAATTTAAGCGAGTGCCTCACCGAACTAATAAAAGATGTAGATGAGGAAGACATGATAGTCTACCCTTACGGATGTGCAAAACAAGGGCAGTGGTTGAACTGGGAGTCTGTCATGCAGGTCGACACATCCAGGAAGAAACTTTTATATGTCTGGACGCCAGAGTTGCTGTATTTCCACATCAACGCAATTCATGATCAACTTCCATCCCCAATCTGAAGCTGTGGAGCAAGACCAATCTTGTCAATTATGTCATCATCGTCAATGTACACTGTTCAACATCCTCAATTGTTGCAGCTACTCATTACAAAGCTGAAGACACAACTGGCGCCATGACCAAACACTGAAAGCAATCTTTACAGGTCTGGAACCGTACGTCGTAGAGGCAAATCAGAAAAAAAAAACATCGCACGTGAGAATCTAAACTCCATCTCTACAATAGCCTTTCGCACAGCTGATGGTACAACCTATCGAAATCCAGTCTTACCAATGCCTAAGACAGAGCCAACCAATTTCTGAAGAAGGCCAATGACTGGATATTCCTGATGGATGAGGAACACAAACAGTGTTCCCTCCAGAAATCACTGAGACAGCTATTAAGAGACCAGATATCACCATCTTTTCTACCAAATCAAAGCCAATGATCATCATAGAGCTGACGGTCCCTATGGAGGAGAACCTATCCAATGCATATACAAGAAAGAATACCAAGCTCTAGTGGCTGCCTGTGAAAGAAGAGGATGGTCTACATACTACTTTCCAATAGAAGCAGGACAGAGGTTTCTACAATACACCGGTAACAAATGCCTGGCATCTTTGTGCATTCCTAAAGTGAAGAAAAGGCTATAACCGATAGAGCAGCCAAAATTGCACTCAGAGCGAGCTATGTCATCTGGCTCAGCAGAAGCTGAGTCATTCAAACAGATGGAGTTACAAGCATCTCCAGCAATATGCTCGAGGGAAGTGGAATGGTTGAGCGCTCACAAAACCAGGTTTAACCCGCCAAAGTCTGGTCCAAAGCCCAGAGACCTCAGAACACACAAATCTAGACAAAGAGATACTGCATAAGGTGAATTTTCCCTACTAAGTCACCTTCGCAGAGGGAGATATATCAGGAGTGCTTATCTTAAAACGGATAAAACTAGGCTCCGAAGGTGACAGCGCTGGTGTTCTACCAATGAACTATTCAATTTCAATAGGAACACATTTTGTGTAAATGACCGACGCTTAACCTCCTGCTTGGCCTCTGTTGGCAGTCTTGCTAGATCAAGATTTCTTAACTTGTTACGTCATCGGCGAGTTGTCAGGGTCGTTGCTTTTTCAAAAGCGTTTTTGGTCATACCATTGGGTGGCTTTTGTTTTGCACTCGTAATCACTTAATTCTTTCACTATGTTGAATGAAACCTGCACCATTGTTTTTTGTTTTATTTTATTTATTTTTGTGCTTTTTTAATATTTTGGTATGCAACACATGCAAACTTGGAATTATATTGCTAAATCCCTTTAAGGGGCCGCTTCCAAACTGAGTCGATCGCTTGCATGTTCCGCTCGGTTCTTTCCACTTGTAATTGGTATCAATTAGTTTAGATGCACAGTTTAGCCACTATGACCCGCCGATCAACAAGCGGTTGCGTTTTGAAGCCGTTCATTATGGCAACCGAATCGCAGGCGGTCGCAACTGATTCAGAAATGGCGTTCACAACTAAATGTAGCTTGTCTTTTAATAGAGGTGTAAGCGGGAGAATTCCAAGGATCCATAGAGGGATCATATAGAGTGAATCCATAAAAAATGACACTTGATTCTTAATATTTGGCTACAGAATACCCTAAAATGAAACCAAAGGCCAAATAAAAGCTACTATGTTTCACATGCGGAATTAGTATTTGCTGCAATACAAAACTAGACATTTCATTATTTTGAACAAAACATTTTAAGGTTAACCAGTTCAGAAAGATCACAATTAGACAGTATACAAAGTCAGGTCTTTCAGGATTTTAAAAGGTACATCTGATAATGTGAAAAGTCTTGTTGCAATTTAAGCGAGTTTGAGGCGAAGCTTAGAAATATATACGCGTATTGAAAGAGAGCGAGTATTATACCGGATCAACTACTCTTTACGAGAAAGGGGATAATTTCAAAACTGCGCTTTTACGCAACCAAAGTGTTCGGCTAATGTCACGCACATAATTCGCGTAATTATTTAGACAACATGCTCGAAAGTTTGACAAATCGGGGGCTATACTGTTTAAAAGAACAACCTACGATTAAAGATGGGGGTCGTAATTCTTCCAATAGACTTTTTACCAGTCGTTATTTCCTACAGTTAACTTCACTTCTTATTCGTTTGTATTTTGGTTGAATCTTACGTTTTATTTTTATCATCACGTATGTTGTATATAGTCCTTTTTGAAACGGCCCGCTAAATACACTATGCCAAGTTCAACCAATAATATTCATGCTGCCTAGAAGCCGAAAAAAGACCGAGAGGATTTCAAAAGCTGGGTACATGATTCCCTAAATATAGAACATGCGGAATGCTAGGTATAGCTCCCCATAAAGCCTGATATTTTTCTTGCTTCTATTGGTTAAATCTTTTATTCATTAGAGTTTTCTGGATTTTTTCTTTCTGCAAAGGTTGTTCTAAGGTAGGTAGCTGGATGTTTGATGAAAATTTATTATTTGGATTTTCTGGATTACTTCCACCTCCCTTTCCCTCCCTCCTGCGAGTTTCTTGCTTGTAAAAAAAATAATTGAATTTGAATTGGGTTTGCCGTTTGTAAATTTCATTTTTTTACTTATTTCTTCCCAAGTAAGTCCATAGCGCCGGATAGCTTGTTGAGAATGTGGAAGTATCGCGGAAATCTTACAGGGGGGACCTGGTCTCAAAAACAAAACTATACAATCAAAATAAAAAATAAAAAAGACTATAACTGTGCATTTCTGTGAGATATTTTTATGTTATTTTGTTGAACCGATCATAAGCTAAATCTTCGTTTTATTCATCCAATTTGATACACCCTAACCAGAGATATCGTCAATTGAACACAAAGGATAAAATACCCATTGGGCAGTTTGTTTTCGTCTGAACATGCTGAAGGTTCAAGAAACTAAAGGTGGAAGGCCGTGTCAGCTTGGGGATTAAATGTTCAAACAAAATAAATTGTAGAGATCATATTATCATGCACTGAACTAATCAAAATTAGTATTTTTCAACACAAGCCCCTGAAATTATGCTGTGGGGGAAATGAGGGACTCACTCTCAGTAGACAATAAGTCATGAAATTCATGTAAAGTTTACTGGTGAAACTAAGGGGACAGCCAAAGAAGTCTATTGTTTATGGGAGACAATGTGTGGACAATTGCCTAATGGGGAGGGTAATTTTCCCTCCCTATTCCCCACTACTCCAGATGCCAGGGAGACAAACAAATTGAAGAAACCAGTGTGAAACAAAGAACAATATAAAGGAAGAATGGGTGGCGTGTTTACTTTCAGGGAGGTGGTGTTATGGTTCTCTTCTGCTAAAACCTGGAGTAAAGCGAGACATACAGACTGTTTTGAATTAAAATTTTCAAATGCTACATTATTTATGGTGAGTGTGACATTATAAACTTATGAAAGTATGTTATATCACAAGGAGCAGCACTTTATACCTTTTTAATTTAATTTTCAATAAAGAATGTCTTAGAGGTTATTTTCAATAACAACTCTGTTGATATCGGGCTAGCAAAACAATTGGCCCAATATGTTTTTCAAGTGTCTCAGATAATTGGCAATAACTCCTGAACCAGCCCACGAATTACACCAACTAAAAAAATCTTATGAAAGCTGGAACAACTGAACAAAAGATTCAGTTAACTTCAGTTGCAAATCTTTGATGTATAGGTTTTTTTTTAGACAGCTGTAGAATAGAACGCATAGTGTGAGAGTTTGACCACCACTCATGCCCTGGAGCATAGGTTGTGGCAACCGTTCCATAGCGTTCATTGTATTGATTGCTGACCATAAAATTCCGTAAATGTTATCAAGAATAGAATTTCAAAATTTGGCACACCAATCCTCGCTGGTCTGTGGTTAGGTAGCTAACAATGCACGTTCTAATATCTGTATGTCCTGTAAAGAGGACCTGGCCCCCACTTTTCACAAAATATGATTTTTTTTTAATTTGCCTCTCAAATGAGAGTTAGGCCATTGAAGAACAGAGGTATATTTTACACATGAAACAGTTTAGGACCATACCAAACAGTATGCATAGCGTGGGAAACATGCATAACGGAGTGCGTGTTCTTGTGTTAAACGCCATTGTCGGCGTCTGCTGAATTAGGTCGCGCCGACGGTATAAAAATCGTTCTGTTTACCCATAGGAAAGCTGATTTGGTCTTAATCATTCGGGTGAGGGCGTATATAAGCCTTACAACCATGCAAAAATATCGATTTTGAAAAATCTTGACGGGCGCACTATTTTTCAATGTGCCAGTGCTTCTCTTTACAATGTGAGCGCAATTGTAACATTGCCTTCACTCATTCAAGAACCTCAAAAGTCAGGGATATTTCGAATACAAAAACAGATAAGCGGTCCATAGTCCTGAACGTGAGTCAGGCTACATTTTAGCCAAACTTTAAAAACTATTTGCATAATTATACACATTTGTAAAAAAATATAAGTCAGGAGTGCATTTCCAAACTGGTCAAAAGTTACGTGCTATAGACAAAACAATTTTTGCTTTATTTACGCATTGTGAGAGGAAGGCGACTGCAGTGAGAAACAGGCGTAAAGGAGTTCAGCTCCGCAGGTTTTCCCATTTCCTACAAGTCGAACAACAGTTATGTCGGACAAAAGGACAGCGCAATTGGCTCTGACATTAATGACAAGAACGATTTATGTAAAAAATGCAGACTATTAATATAAAGGTTAATAATAATAATATTTTGCCTACAGGCAAATACTTAAAAGACAATATTAATATACAACATGGAAATACAGCATAACATAGATTATAACCAATTCAATAACAAATATTACAACATCAAGAATAAGTATGTTTTCAGGAGCGCTTAGGACACTGGTGGCGGGTACCTCTCTGAGGCTAACGGGAAGTTTGTTAGATTTGGGGTCAACCAAGGTCGTTGAATGATATGTTCCAAATAGATGCTTGGTACGACATAATGCATTATGTAATGAACGAAAAGAGATGATATCCCATTTTATTAATAATATAAACGATATCTTTGATCCCAAATAAAGTGTGAAATAAAAGCAAGTCGTATCTTCGAACAAGTGAATTGGCCTCAGTTCATAATCCAGCAACAAAAAATCAAGCGTTTGATGTGGGCTGCCGTGGTGTAACCAAGACCCATTTGATGACGTCATTCTCGGCCCGTTATTTATTAAAAATATTAGAAATAAAACCTTACAGTGCAGTTTTTTCTATTTATATTGATTCATTGCAGAGTCCCGTGCAATAAAAGTTAGGTAAGATCAAAAGGTAAAGGCAGTGGCGAATTCTTTTTGACATTGGGGGATGGGGTTGATTGAAAATTATGCATGAAACGGGATTTGCGCAACGATCATTACTAGCACAGTGCGCGCGAAGCGAGCAAAAAATTTGCCATTTAGGAATTTAAAATCGTTACATTTGATTGTAATTAGAAACAAAATGCGCGCGAAATTACCATTTTTAAACTAAAATGGTAAAATATGAGGTTATTTGGTTCAAAAACGCATGAACGGGCAATCACCATTGGGGGAGGGATGATCGTATTGACCATGACCATCCCCCCTCATCAAAATTTGGGGATATTATCCCCCCATCCCCCCGGGAATTACGCCTATGGTAAAGGCAAAAAGTTGCGAAACATACCATATTCACAAAATAGGTTGTTGCATCGGGAATCTCCAAAGTGTAATGATTTATGTAGGGTGCTTCATAATCGGTAATGACGGATTCTGCAATCGCCAAATCTCCCCTTAGGGCTAAAACGAATAGACCAGGTATGGGATTCCAGTTGTAATTGATCAGTCGATTGAGCAATATCCCGTTACGTTTCACACTCTACAAGTGGGCGATGCTGTATCTTCAAGCATGGTCATTGAAGAAAAATCCACATCGTAAAAACTTTTTTGTCATTTTCGAGTTTTCGTACCATTACCATGAAAGTTTCTTTCAAAATCATACAGTGTTATGTGGGGAAGGGTGTAAAACGCAAAGCAAAGCGCAAGCGCTAACGAATTTCGCAGCCACAACGGATTAAAAGCATGGTTTATTCCGTTGAGGTGCCGATCACTGCATGTTTATTTCGTTGAGATACTGCCGAATTCACTAGCGTTTGCGCTATCGCTCCGCTTTCGCGGTTTTACATAAGACCATCATTGTTGATATCTATATTGGTAAATGGATGTTTTGAAATGAATTCAATGATTAAAACCATTGGAATACATCTAGTTAAAGCAGTTGAATTGACTGATAATGCGTTAATAAGCTTTAAGAGTGTTAAAAAAAAAACAAAAAAAAATTTAGAAGATTATGATCTTACTTCGACATCGGTATATGGCTCCGTCACTGTCAACTTCTTGGTCAGGAAATTGCGCTCACCAGATGATCGACTTGTCATTGTAATAGTAAGAACGCTTGAAAATAATTAACAAATTTAATTGCACAGAAAT